>JAADXE010000067.1:0-65899 GCA_023337545.1 Pythium coloratum
ATGTAGCCAATCAAATGGGTTCAACGTTTTCTAGATTGAAAGCTTAAATATTGACCGCGACCTGGATCCCCACGACAATGCTCGCGAAGGTGAACGCCGAAGCCATGAGCCAGAAGTTCTCGGACTCTCGGACCTCCATGGACGACCGCTCGAGACACGTTGTAGCTGTTTCCTGGGAGAACGTGGCGTAGCACAGCAGCCAGTTGACCCAAATACGAAGCACCCACGAGTTGAGGATATCGTACACGGCAGCCAGCATCACGCATCGTCGCCTGAGCGTATCCAGTTCACGACGAGCTCTCTTCAGTTGCCGCGTTTGCCACGAGTACGCACCGGGTACGCCGAACCACGTACAGGTGCACGTGAAGACAAACTTGAGTGTACACACGTACAGGAAGCTGTCGTCGAGAGTCACGTGAGAGAAGATAAATAGCAAGAAATAGGGCCAGATCCCGAAGTCGTACAGATAGTCGACCCACGTCCGCTTGCCACTGACAGTCACGGTTGCTGGTGCATCCTCAGTAGTGATTGGAGCTGACTGAGTGCTTCTTTGCCTTCGCAGTCGTGACTGGGACGAGTTTTTTCGAAGCAAGTCGGGTCTGCTGGAAGGAGAAGAGACGGAGTCCACAAGACCGGAGGCATGGCTAGACGAACGAGAGCAAAAGGAAGCACCGACTGATGTCGAGGACATGGTGCGATTCATCTCATGGAGTACGTCCAGTTCCGACGGCTTGGGGAACTTGAGCAGCGGAGGAAGGCGGTTGGCTTGCTGGTCCTCGAACCACTGGTCGAACAGCGGCCCGAGCCAGGCGTAGAAGCCGTCGGGGTCGTCTTTGAGTCGCGTGACGTGTTCCGAGATCGTTCCGTCTTGCATGGCCTTTTCGATCTTCTCGGCTTCCTTCCGGATGAGAAACAGCAACACGCCAGCGATCTTCTTGATGGAGAAATTGAGCAACGTCTTCGGCACAGGACACTTGGGGTCGACGTTGCAGACCAGGCACGTTCTACTCTTGGTTCGAGTGATTGGCTCGATCAACACACGGAATGCACGCATCTCCAGTCGATCCGCGTTCCACCCCTTCAAGCGAGGAGCTTCCACGTTGCTTGGGAGCTCATGATCGTCGACAGACCCACCCAACAGCAGGATACAGCGGCTCTCGTAGCACGCGTTGATCCCCACCGCTCGAACAATGGCGTCACGTTTGAGCAAAGGGACCACGATGCTGATGTACGCGTGCACGTCAACGTAGCCAGTCTTGTGAACGAGTAGTGACTGGTTACAGAAGGGCACCCAGCACTTGAACAAGTCGATTTCACGCATCACGGAAAGCGTGTTGAAGATATCGACGCCTTCCACGAGCCCGTCAAGCTTGAGCCACACTGTGCCATCCGCTCCAGGTTTCCAGTGAGTGGAGACACCGAAGTAAGTCTGCCCGAAATTCCAGTCGGCCTCTTCTTCGTTGTTGAACTCGTGCAGCGCCCGAACACCGAGGGTGCGACGCTCCTTGATCTGCTCAATCCAGTCGCGCTCTTCGTGCATCTTGTTGAACACTGCCTTCACTGTAGCAGACTCGACATCCGAGTTGTTCTCTTTCATGAGGAAGGCCTCAATCTTCTCAGTCAGCATGGCTGCTGAAAACACACGCTCATCAGTCTTGAGCAAGTGCACATGCTCCCATGCCCAGGAGATGTTTTTCGCCGTGATCTTCACTCGCGAGTAGTCAGGCAGACTTTTCTTCTCTTCGCCTTTCCGAGGTGACCGTGAGCCGTTGTCAGGAGACTCATCTTGGTCGGATTTCGGGTCCGTCGAGTTGGCGCTGCTTGATTCAGTGCCACTCACTGACTTGAAGCCCTTGTTGCTTGACGTTTTCCACATGGGGCTGTTCATGGGGCTGTCATCCGACGACTTCCAACGGAAGACACTCGACAATTTTCTCGACAGTGCACTCCGGCTTGAATCGTCACGGTCACGATCCCCCGTAATGGCAAGTCCGGCCTTGAATGACAAGGTCTTTGCGTCAGCATTTCGGGAGAGCAGGTGGATGATCTCGGCAAACGGCAGCGTCACAACGAGGCAATGGTCGATCTCATTGAGCACAGCACCTTCAGGAATGATGGCGACTTGCTGGTGCTTGGGTGAGCGTGGCCTCGTGCGAGGTGACTTGCGCCCTGATGAGTCACGCGCGGGCTTTTTGGTGGGTTGTTTGCCTTCCAGTGGTGTCTTGAGCACGGCTCCAACATTTGCATCGTCGTCAAGAGGCCGGAACAACTTGAGCAAGTCGATGCCGTCACGGGAAAAGACGCATTGGAGCATATTGCGAGGCTCCTTTGACTTCTTCGGTGTCCCACTTAGTGGTATGGCGTTGGAGAAGCCAAGAGACAGTGGACGACTCGCATTTTTGATCGTTTCCAACACCTCGGTTGAAGGCACGCCACCGATGGAGACTCCGTTCACGGAGGTGACGATCATACCCGCCTCAATGGGACTGTGGCTGCTGCTGGCCGCTTCGCTGTGGCGCTCGCAGTGAGCAACGAGGACCTGGTTCGAGTACAGGTCCGTCTCGAGATGCAGGCCGATCTTCTCCTTTCGGAACTCGACCACGAACCCTTCAACTGTAATGGGGCTCGACGGTGAGCGAAATGCGAAGGTCTTGCTGCTAGAGAATAGCTTGTTCATCGAGTGGGTCTTCTTGAGCGTGGATTTCTTGGACCCAGAAGACGACGGCGAGTCCTTATTCTTGTCTCGTGGCGTTCGCTGGAAGAATTTGCGGCCTCGACGCCCACGCTCGGGTGACACAGACATTTCTCCATCACTGGTTCTGTCTCCGTCACTTCTGAGCTGAAGATTCCGTCGCCCGGATCGATCCGACGACGCAAACGAGTTCTTCATCTTTCGCTGCAAGTTGTTGGCGTGGGCAGATCGCCTCAGCTGGTCGGATCCCGATGTGACCATCGACGAAGGACTGGCCACATTTCCACTTGCGTCGCGTCGCTGGGAGGAGCTACGACTCTGCGATTCTTCGGCATGCTGTCGCGCCAATATCGCAGGAGTCGTCTGCGCCGCAGCCGCATCAAGCGTCTTCAGAAAGCTGGAGTACTTTGCGCAGGCCTTGCGAAGCTCATTCAAGAAACCCGGCACTTGGGCACTCAGCATCCAGTTCACGGCGTAGTTGGGGATGCTGAAGTTCGTGTCGTCTTCATATTCCATGTAAAAGTCGCAGCTGCTCGTGCCTGTGGATCGAATCGAGAGCCGCATCGTGAAGGTCTCTACCCGCACGACGCCGCTTGTCTCGGGCGGCGCCTGTGCATGCTGGACGGCCTGCGAGATCATCACGAACGCGTTTTGGCGGGCGAAGAACTTAGTGCGGCGCTGGTAGACGTAGTCTCGCTTGGCGAATGGCCACGGCAAATGCACAGCGAAGTACACGACGTCGCTTCCGCTTTCAGTCGTCGCATCCAACTCGGTCACTTGCTTGGCCAGTTGGTCCCACTGTTGGCGATAGCGAACATCAGCGATCGTATTGAACAGAGTGTCTGCCGAGTATGGCAGCCAGCCCTTGACGTAGTACACGGGCAGTGACGACTGCTGCTGCGGTGGACGGTAGATCTCGAAGTCTTTCTCAGCGTAGATGGGCTCGTCCAGGTTGGCCCATGCAGCATGCTCGCCCATATCCACAGCATCTGCAAAACATCAATCAGTCCGTCCGTTGATCAATGAATTTACCATTTCCAATGCATTTGATTTCCACGCCAATCACTTACCGAAGAGATCAACGTCGCTGAACTGGGGGTCAGAATGGCGGTGCTGGAGCTTGCGTAGCTGGAAAGGCGAGCCCAGGATCTCAGGCGTGCTCAGCGTGGACGGCGACGGCAGCGCCGGTGGTGATTCACGGCGCGACATGGTATGGTGGCGATCTTCTAATGGTGAACAGAGCCGAAGAAGATTCTCGAGCAGATGTCGAAGAGCTGTCGGACTCGAAAGATACGAGCGCGCCGCGTGTCCGACTGGGTGCGTGTGAGGGTATCCAAGGCGCCTTTCAGTCGCGACTCGCCGCGTGACTCTTCCGGCTTCAGTTTCGCGGAGTGACGTCGCAATGGGGTCCCGGTCTGCCCAGTTTAGCCTGAAAAAGGCTGACGTAGCTCCTCGCTCGGAGCGCTTGAAGTTCCGCAGTTCTGAATGGACCACCGCAGAAGTTGCGACGTAGAGAGGGAAAGAGAAGCAGAGGCAGCACGCGCTAATTATACGCAGAGATCAGCCACCTCCACACGGCTGTGATGCCCACGTACGCAGGGCGAATGCACGGGGTTCTTTTTCTCCAGATCGGCCGCTTTTTCCACCGTCAGCGCCGTTACGGATGTAACTGATTACGCCGGACTGTATCCACTTGAGGTTGCGCTTTTCGTGCTGACTTTCCGAGGAGTATGGTGAATTGTACCCCAGTGGGTCCAGTATTCAAGACAGGTACCCAAAAACGGGTTGCCCATAACCCTCTGGTTAAACGGGTCTGGGCCTGCCTGACCCGTTGCGGTGACCAGCCATTCGCCTGTCAGGAAACGTTGCGAAGAGCTATTGAGCTATTGGATTGAGAGGCGTCGTCGTCCCAAGCACAAGAGAGCAAGCAAGCACGATGGCGTTGACGAAGCGACGACGTGAAAACGGCGAGAAGGTGCCTGTGGATGAGGCCGAGAAGAAGCAGCGCGTGGAGATCGCGGGCGGCAAGGGCTACATCAACAAGCAGCGCGTGCTGGTGTTCTCGTCGCGTGGTATCACGACGCGCTACCGCCACCTCCTCGATGACTTCCGCAAGCTGCTGCCGCACAACAAGCGCGAGGTGAAGCTGGACGCCAAGGACACGCTCCACGTCGTGAACGAGATCGCCGAGATCAAGGGATGCAACACCACGATCTTCCTGGAGGCGCGCAAGCGCCAGGACCTGTACATGTGGGTGTCCCGCGTCGGCACCGGTCCGTCGGTGCGTTTCCTGGTCCAGAACGTGCACACCATGGACGAGCTCAAGATGACCGGTAACGCGCTGAACGGCTCGCGTCCGATCCTGTCGTTTGACAAGTCGTTTGAGGAGGCGCCGCACCTCCAGCTCATCAAGCAGCTCCTGACGCAGGTCTGGGGTACGCCAAAGAGCCACCCAAAGAGCAAGCCGTTCATCGACCGCGTCATGAGCTTCTACTACGCCGACGGCAAGGTCTGGTGCCGTAACTACCAGATTGCCGACGAGGCCGACAACAAGAAGGTCGAGCAGGCCGCGCTCCACAAGGGCGAGGACCTCGTGCAGCTCATCGAGATCGGTCCACGCTTCGTGCTCACGCCGATCCGCATCTTCGACGGCAGCTTCGGTGGCCAGACGCTGTACCAGAACCCTCGCTACGTCTCCCCTAACGAGGTAAGCTCCCCATATCTGTCAGCTCGTTACTTGCGGACCCAGGGTCTCACATATTTATTTGTCTTTGCTCCTTTATCAGGTGCGTCGCGACCACAAGTTCGACAAGCGTGACCGCTACGTGGCGCGTAAGAACGCCGAGTCGAGCCGCAGTGAGCGTGCGCCAGAGCGTGAGATGCCAGCGGACCAGTTCGCCGACGTGTTTGCCGGCCCGCAGAAGTAATCGTCCGCACTTTCTTGCATCGATCCCTTCACTGACCTACAACCACCCACCACTACCACCACCGGCCAGCCAGAAACACAGACACAGTTCACTTGCCTTCCAGGCACGTAGACGGACTGTGTCGTGTAGCTCTGCGCTGCCAGCGTTTCCACCTAATAGATATGTACTTGATGAAAATGCCCATTTCCAGGACAACCGTCCCCATTGCTTCAACCAGACCTCTTTTCAGCCAATCACATCATCAGAAAGACAACTTGGCGTTTCCTCATTGGCTGAAATCATGTCTACAGAAAACCTCCCCCTCTGCCGTTTCCATTTGAAGTGAGAAAGCATCACGACAACACGCACCACGTCGCGTCTGGCGCTCGTCTCTCCTGGCCCAAGAGCTCTTCATATCCACGCGCGTGCAGCTCATACACATAGAGGAAGCTTCGTTGCGTCGATCTGTACCACTCATCACCATGGAGTCGCGCGTCTTGGAGCTGCAGCAGGTCATTTTCAAGAAGGATCTGATGATCCTACAGCTCCAGAAGCAGATCACGGCCTACAGAGATCAATTCGGAGAGCTGGATGCCAGCATCTTACAGGCGATTGAAGAGGAAGCGCAGATGGAGGACCCCACGGCCGTGAATACAAGCAGCAACAGTGGTAGTAGTAGTAGCAGCAGCAGCTCCATTGGCGCGAGGCGGCGGCTCAGCAGTAACACGCCGACAGATTCAACGACGGACACTAGGCGACCGAGCGACGCCGCCACTGACAACGCCTCGTCGTTTGGAGGGATCCCACTGCCGTCACCATCTCCGTCTCCACTAGCTGTGTCCGCATCGCCATCACCAGCCAATAGTGAGGCCACCGTGACGACTCCATCCGTCACGACGACCCAGACCCGCAAGCTTTCCAGTATCTCAGTGACGGGTGTGATCTCGTCGATTGGAAAGAACGTCGTGCTAGACTACGTAGAGGACTCGCCCATGTTCCGGCGCCAATTGGAAGGCTATGAAGAATCGCTTGGCGGGTTACGCGGGCTTCTACGGGAGATCCTCGCGAGAACGAAAGAGTACGTGGCTGCTGGCATGAAGTACGGCGAAGAGGAGACGGCGCTGGCCGAGGAGATCGTCAACCGCAAGTACGCACGCGCTGTGTTCACGAAGAGCTGTCCAGAACTGGGCAGCTTGTCGTCGATCTTCAACGAAGTCCACGACACGATGGCCCAGATCCAGAGCTCACGAGTCAGCATGTTGATGAGTATCGAGACGCTGCTGCACCACTCGATCAATCGCTTCGCGGAACAAGAGCTCAAGGAAGCCGGTGAGTTACGACGTGAAGTTGCTCGACTCGCTGACGAGTACGAGTCGCAACTGGGCAAGTTACTGGGCAAGTCGCGGCAGTCATCGATCGTCGGTGGGGGCAACAACTCGGCCTTGACGGCGTCGGATCCAATGCACATTCTAGGCGGCAACACCGGAGCTCCAGCGGCGGGCAGTGGGAATACAAATGGTGCCCGCAGTCTCGAGAGGGATGTCATGCAGGCGCGCTTGCGGTTCGAGCTCGCGCGGTTTGACCTCGTGCGGTACCTGAACCGACTGGACTCGCAGAAGAAGTTCGTGCTTGTCGAGTGCTTCAACTCGACGCTGTATGCATTTTTGGGGCATTTCCACGCCTGTCACGAGCTGATCAAGAGCGTCGAGTCAGGACTTCGACAGCGTCAGCAAACGCTGCAGCAAGCCAGACGAGAGTTTGAAGAAGAGGACAAGATGTGGGTCGCTCAGCGAGAGGCTTTGGAGGCTCGCTTGAAGATGGACACTGACGGAGACATTCGAGGCGCACGGGCACCGACATCACTGGAACTTCCTGTCGAAATCATCTCTGGCGATACTCAACTTGGTCGTGAGACAGCATTCCTAGGAGGCGTGATCAAGCAAGGATACCTGTTCGTGCGGAACTCGATGTTTCCTGCGCGAAGCTGGAAGCGACGGTGGTTCCAGATCCACTCGGGCAAGCTGTACCAGAACAAGACCAAGCATTTGGATCTGACGCTCGTGTGCGATCTTATGCTGTCCCGAGTGCGCGAGTCGACCAACTCTAGTCTTCCGTACTGCTTTGAGATCATCGACTCGAGCCAGGCGAAGCATCTCCTGCAGGCAACAAGTGAGACGGACTTGCAAGAATGGATCGAGGCGGCTCGCAAGAGCACGGAGATCATGCTGGAGAAGCAATCGCATCGCATGGTTGTCCACCCTGAGCAGCAAAAGGTCGTTGAGGAGCTCACCGCGCAGAATCCGAGCTGCACCGACTGCAGCCAGAGCCCCTCCGAGTGGGTTTCCATCAACCTGGGCTGCTTCTTGTGCATTGAATGCTCTGGAATCCATCGAAGCCTCGGTGTGCACGTGTCCAAAGTGCGGTCGCTGACTCTCGACTCGTGGGAGATGTCACTACTGCTGCTTCTACGAGACCACTTGGGTAACGACGTGGTCAACGGAGTCTGGGAGGCGACGGTGCCACCAGGTTGGACTCGCCCCACAGCGACATCATCACGCGAGGACAAGACCAAGTGGATCAAGGCCAAGTACCACTTTAGGGGACTCGTAGAAGGCACGAAGAACCTCTCGCCAGCGGATCTCTTGCGTCGTTTCTTCACTGGTGCGCAACAAGGGTCTGTCCATGACGTAATGTGGAGTCTCGCGCATGGCGTGGACGTGAATGCAAAGAACGAGACGTACGAGACTGCGCTGCATCTGAGCGCGGCCGGTGGTCACGCTGCCTGCTGTGATTATCTGATACTCAACGGGGCAAGCCTGGTCCTCGCAGACGCGCAAGGCCGACTCCCCTATGACGCAGCGAAAGCCGGAGGCCACGAAGCTGTCAAGCTTGTACTCATGCAGAAAATGAGTCTAGAACAGTACCAGTTTTAATGCACGTAGCTCATCGCGTGGAGGGGACCGGTGTGTTTGTGTTTTTTGTTTGTGGGGAAGTGTGAGTATTTACTGAGACTATGATATCATGTGCAAAGCTGACGTCCTTCACCCAGAAGGTACGATCTTGTATTTGTTCCCGCCCTTTCTTGCTGAACGTGGCGTCGTCCCGGGGGTCGAGTTCATCGACGGAGCACCCTTTTCGATCATCATGGGCACGTCTTCCATCATACCATCGCCGTTGATGGTCACGCTCTGCTCCGTGACTGCTTCATCCGAATGCGAGAGGAACTCACGCGTCGCAGGTGTCTTGCCGTCGGTGCCGTCGTCCTCACAGTGGCTGATGGCGCGTATTCTATCACCAGCATCCTCGGCATTCTCACCTGCCCCTGGGTCTCCCGCGGCTGTCTCCGCGTCCTCCTTCTCAGCCGCATCAGCCGCGTCGACAGCGACTCTTGTGGCCGCGGACTTTTCTCGAACGTGGATCATGAACTCGACGAACTCGACGATATCAATCTGGCCGGAGCCGTCCTCGTCGACCACGTCCATCATCTCTTTGAGCTCGTCGTAACTCGGGTACTTTCCAATTGCAGCCAGACCGATCCGCAACTCGGCCTCTTCCACGGAGCCGCTGCCATCCAAATCCAGCATTTTGAACACGGACATGTACGACGTGATGGTCGACTGCTCGACGCCCTTGCGTACACGCAACTCTTCCACACGCCGCATCAGTCGCTTCTCGGCCTCCATCTCCTCTGTGGCCTCCTCCATACTCGTCGTGACCACACCGATAAACAGCGTGATGAGCACCATGCCACCAAACACGATAAAGGCGCCGAAATACAACACTGCGAGGAACCCGGAGGCGTGGGACGTGCAGGTGTAGCCGAGTGTGCGGTAGTCGTCGTAGCCGAAGTTGTCGCAGCCGTAGTAGTTGATATACAGCACGTCGCTCCAACCGTCCATGGTCGCACAGTGAAACAGCGAGATCATGGCATAGTGCAAGTACTGGAAGTGGAACGGATCGTTCGCTGCGAACATCATGTTGCCGATGATGCCGAACACGTAGAAGCACAGCAACAGGATGAGACCGATGTATCCAATCGAGCCGACACCCTTCATAAGTGCCGTCACGATAACCTGAAGCTGAGGGAAGGCACGCACGAGCTTGAGCACTCGCAACAATCGCAGTAGACGCAGCATCGTGAGCATGCCGCCCTTGCCGCCCATGAAGCTGCCAATCACGATGATAAAGTCGAACGTGTTCCATCCGGACCGGAAGAACATCCACGGCTCGAGTCCTTCGGCGATGATCTTGATCACACACTCGGTCGTGAACACGGCCAGGATCATCGAATCGACGACCGTCAGCACATTGCCGATTGCGTCCGTGATGCTGCTAGCAGTCTGGAGACCGACCATGATGCCCGCCATACAGATCACGAGAGTCACAAAGCCCGTGAACTTGGGGTGCTCGGCCAACTTGGTGCAGCGGTTCGATAGCCTAAGGTACCGCCCTTTCCACGAGTGGTTGTCGCCTTGGTTTTGCGTTAGGATGTCGGTAAGATCGCAGTCGTCCCAGGTCTGCATCAGCACCTCTCGCATCTTCTGGCGGTCTCGTTTCTGAGACGCCGACAACTTCTCTGTGGTCTTGTCGCCGCTAGCGTCCTGGCTCCCATTGGCTTCGGCCTCCTGTGCCTTCAGCAACTTCTCTCGCTCTCGTCGTTCGGCTTCCAGTGTTCGCTTGCGGGCCTTTTCCAGTCGCTCTTTCTTTTCGATCTCTTCCGCGGCAGCTTTCATTTGCTCCATACTTTGCGTCATACTCATGGTGATCGCACCGATGAACAGCGACAGCATCACGAACGCCGAGACCAAGATGAACGTGATGAAGTAGAACGTCGCCACGAAGTTATTGAGCAGCCGCGCTGAATCTTTGTCCGACTCCGTTGCGTTCTCGCCGTACAGTGCCGTCTCGTTGCAATACCGAAACTTGTCGGCGTCCGCCGGGTCATTCGAATAGTAGCCGCCCGTGAATCGGTCGCAGCCGAAGTAGTTGATGTTCATCACCTACAGAGACAACAAGAAGGGTCAGTTAGAAGCCAAGACACGTGAAATACAATCAAAATTGACTTACGTTGGACCAGTTTTCGAGCGTGGACATGCGGAAGAGCGTGATCATGGCGATGGGCACGCTGCGGAAATGGAACTGGTCATTGTCCGCCCAGGCGTACATCCCTGAGATCGCATACAGGTAGAACACGAGCATGAGCAGCAGCAAGATGTAGCCGATGGACTTGAGACCACCGATGAGCCCCATGACGATCATGTAAAGCTGCGGGATGCGCTTGACGAGCTTCATGATACGCAGCAAACGCAGCATTCGCAAGATCTTGATGTTACCACCGCCAAGATTCGAGCCCCACACGGGCAGACTCATGAGAATGATCACAAAGTCGAATGTGTTCCACCGCATCTCGGGACCTGTAAAGAACCGCCACGGCGTGAGTCCTTCGGCCAGGATCTTGAGCGCGCACTCGAGGATGAAGATGGACAGCACGACGAGATCCAGTGTGTCCAGCACAGGGCTCACGGCGAGGGCGTCGTAGGTCTGGAGGCCGACTGAGAGCGACGCCCACGAGATACACAGCATCACCATCGAATTGAACCACGCGTTGGCCAGCGTCCGACGTGACAAGTTTGAGCACTTGAGATAGCCGCGTCGCCAGCCGTGGATGCCATGAAGAGAAATGAGCTGAAGCTCGTCCTCGTCGACTTCACCTTGATTCTCTTCCGCGGTTTCGCTCGTCCGGGCTTCAGCGGCGGCGTTTGCTTGTGCTTCATCAGCTGCTCGGTCTTCCGCACGTGATCCCGAGCGTTGCGAATATCTATTCGCACGTTCTTGAGCGTCAGCTTCCTCTTGCTTGGCTCGACGTAGCCGGCGCTGAAGCGCGCCACGTGCTGCGAACATGGTGTGTAGGCCTCACTAACCACTACTCGTCTATGACGTTGGGTGTTGTGCCTTAGCTTCCAATGCTCGCCTCGGCTGCCGCCATCCAACGTGCTCGGACACAGACAGGTAAGACGCTGACTGGGCCGACCGTGTTTCTTGCTCTTGGGCATCGCACCTCCCCGCAAACCGCTTGTCAGCACTATAAAAAGCCTCCACAACTACCTGGAACTGAGTGGCTTGGATCGAGATCATGAGAAAAAGTGAGCTGTGCGTATGACGAGACGGAATCTAAATTAGCACACATAGCCCACGAGTCAGCTTACCCGCGTGGCCAAACCCACTAGGAGGAGGAAGCAACGGGCATTTCATCTAGATCGCCAGAACCCACGCGCCATAGGCCTGCATCGAGAAGCCCGTCAAAAGGGGTGCTGAGTGTATTAGTAGACCTCGAAATACGTGAGCCGGGCCACGACATACTCCCACCGTATAATCCTCGCTGGACTTACACAGGCTCGTTCTTGATCGGATCCCACGAGAGCACAAGGTACTCGTCCAGCGCCTCGAGTCGCGCGACCTGCTCAGACGTGAGCTTGACCTTGATCGAGTCCAAGTTCTCCTGCTGACGCTTCGGGTTGAACGACTTGGGGAGCGTGATGAAATTCTTGGCCAGACTCCACGCGATACACACCTGGCCGGGCGTGGCGTTCACCTCCTTCGCGATCTCCTGGACCGCGGCGTCTGTCAGACGCTGCGCCTTGGCCAGTGGCGAGTACGCTTCGATGTAGATGCCCTTCGCTTCACAGTAGGCCACGACCTCTGGACGTGCCAGCCACGGGTGCACTTCGATCTGGTTGAGTGCCGGCTTGACACGCGCCGTCTCGGCGAGCTTCTCGAGGTGGTTCACACCAAAGTTGGACACGCCAATGTCGCGCACGACGCCCTGCGTCTGGAGATCTTCCAGCGCGCGCCACGTCTCGGCGCGCGTGAGGCGGTCGCCAGGCGCATGCAGCAGGAACAGATCCACGTAGCCAAGGCCAATGCGCGTGTTGCTTTCACGCACACACTCGATCGCGCGGTCGTAGCCCCAGTCCGTAGGGAAGAGCTTGCTGGTGATGAAGACCTGGTCGCGTGGGATGCCCGAGTCACGCACAGCGCGGCCGACTTCCTCTTCGTTTTCGTAGTCGCGCGCAGTGTCGATGTGGCGGTAGCCAAGCTTCAATGCGGCGAGCACAGCCTCGTAGGCCTCGTGCGGGTTGGTGGCCTGGAAGACGCCGAGTCCGACGGTCGGGATGCGCGCGCCGCTGGGCAGCAGCTTGAACTCTTCGTACGCCAGCATTGTAATTGGGAGGAGCTCTTTGGATTGTGGAGATCAAAATTTGACAAGATGGAGACGCTGGCGAAAACATAGGCGGTCGTATAGATCCTTCGTCTACAGTATTCTATGTGTAGGAACGTCAAGGAGGAGTATCCTACAGATGAACCTGAAAACGCAACTGAATTTCTTGGATGATGCAAAACCCAAATGTTGGGTATTTGGGTGATTGGTCACCCACAGAAAGGAGAGTGAAAGAGACCGTCCATCTCCATCACCGGCTGGAAAAGCGATGAGCTCATAATCCAGTACAGAAGCGACGGCACCATAGAAAGAAAGTCAAGCAGGCGTCGCCTGCGTGTATGCTACGCAGCCTCAGGCGCAGTTAACGAGAATGTGGAGCAGAGGAATCCCAGGACGCATCAGCATCGAGCGCTCGGACGCGTCGTCGGTCGAGACGACGACGTCCTCGCCCGGAGAACGCGACCGCGCCGAGCGAGAACGAGAGCGCGAAGTACAGATGCAGAACGCCGTCCACAGCGCGCCTAGCGTCGCCAGCGCCGCGCCCAGCAGCTCCAGCTCCAACACCAGTAGCGGTAGCGGCGGTGCGCAGCTTCTGCGGTTCTTTGGACGTTCAGGACGCCGTGAAAATACATCTACGAGTGTCGAAACAGAGGACGAGCCGAACGAGATGGACCGCGCGCGCATGCTCGCGGAGAAGCACCGCATGGAGCGTGTGTACAGGGAGGTGTCTGGCCAGACGCGACGCAACAGCAAGGGCTTTAACCGTCAGGGCACGAGCGAGTCGGAGCACGACGTCGCGTGGGTTGAGATGGACGGCAACGTGGCGGCCCACGTACCAGCAACGTCGACGCTGCGGTTTCCTAAGCGCAAGAAGAGCAAGAAGAACCAGCCACCAACAGCAGCAAACGCCCAAGACCCGGGGGATGCCGATGGGTCCGGTGGTGAGGTCACGACGGAGTATTTGGATGCTGTGCTGGTCAAGCCAGCGAACGAAGTGTTCAACAAGTATACGCGGTTTTTCCTCGACCCCAAGCTCGAGAAACTGTACCAGGAGTACACGGCCGTGAACTGGTTCTCGTGGGCTCGCGGCCACGTCGTGCTGTGGATCGCTGTCCACGCGCTGGTCGCGCTGCTGTTCGTGATCGTGCCGTTCTCGGGCTTCCAACGCATGGATCTGTTCCTCATGGCTGACGACCGGCTCAGCACGTGGTTCCAGTACGCGTACTTGGTCGTGGCGCTACCGTTTGCGCTGCTTCCGAGCAAAGTGAACCCGTTCCAGAAGCACTGGCGCTCGTGGTTCTGCCTCATCGTGATCGTGTTCAACCTCGCGTTCCAGCTGTGGCTCGCGTCTGCTAACCGCGCGGCGGTCAGGGTCCTGGTCGACGACGTCGATGCCCGATACATGTGCATACCGCCCAATTCAGCCGAGATCGCGAACTCGACGACGCCACCTCCGTCCGCCGAGGAGCTCACCGCCAAGGCGCTGAGACAGAAGACCTTCGCGTTGGGTGTCACGCAGCTTTACTCGGGTGCACTCGTGCAGGTGATCGCCGTTTTCGAGTCAGCATTCAGCTTCATCCTCGTCGTGTCGACGCGAGTCGAGTTTGTGCAGTGCGTGGTCGTGGGACTGACGGCTGTTGTGACCTACATCGTCATGATCGCGTCGTACGGCATCGAGCTCGAGCCGATGACTGCTGTATCATTTCTCTTTGCGCTCATTCTGCTTCTCGTGCTGAGCCGGTCGTCCGACTTGAACAACCGCCGTTCGTTTCTGTCGCAGCTCGTAGTCGAGATGGAGAACGAGTCGCTGCAGTCGTACCTGACCAAGGCCGAGGCTGTGCTAATGAACGACGCGGCGTGCGATCAAGAGAAAGAAGTCGTCGGCAACGTGCTGGACAACCCACACATGAAGCACCTGGACATGGTGCGGATCCCGTTCTCGGACATCAAGCTGCTTCAGGCCATTGGCCGTGGCGCCATGGGCGACGTCATCAAGGCCAAGTACTTTGGCACCATCGTGGTCTGCAAGCGCATGCGGCGTGAGAACATCACCGAGGCGGCGATCACGAGTTTCCGAGAAGAAGTCGAGCTCATGTCGTCGCTGCGCCACCCGAACATCGTGCAGTTTATCGGAGCGACGTGGGACAACTGCTCGAACGTGTGTATCGTGATGGAGTACCTCGAGAACGGCGACATGCACAGCGTGCTTCACTCGAACATCGGCCGCAACTTCACGTGGGCCGACCCGCTGCTCAAGATGGCTATCGATGCCGCCCAGGGCATGCTGTATCTGCACTCGCAGGAGGCGCCGATCGTGCACCGCGACTTGAAGAGCGTCAACATCTTCTGCTCGGCGACGTTCGGCTGCAAAGTCGGCGACTTCGGACTCAGCAAGAAGTACAAGAAGGACATCGACGCGCTCACGACGCTCGTGGGTACTCCGTTCTGGCTCGCGCCGGAGATCATCCGAAACGAGCGCTACGGTCCCATGGCCGACCTGTTCTCGTTTGGTATCGTGCTCACGGAACTCGAGACCCGCCGCACGCCGTACCACGATCTGGAAGAGACCGGCCTGAAGGTGCTCATGCGCATCGCCCAGAACAAGTTGCGTCCGTCATTGCCGCTGACGTGTCTGCCGACGCGTCGCCAACTGATCCTGGACTGTCTTCATGACGATCCGTCCCAGCGCCCGTCGTTCGCAGAGGTCTTGAAGCGTCTCCAGGGTCCAGTGCAACAGGAGATCGAGGAAAGCGTGCTGCGGGAGCCGCTGCCTCAGCAGCACGACCGACGAGGCGGAGGCAAGCGCGGTGTGGACCAGCCGCAGCCGCCACGACGCGACTTCTTCTTCGACATGATCAGCAATGTGCACAACCCAGTGTAGGAGACGGAAAGATTTGATTAGGATTTAGGAAAGTAAGAGCAGTTTGAAGTGTATGAACGAAATGCAACAATATGAATGCACTGGTGCCATCGCAAGCAGGATCGCAGGCAAAATGCCGAGGAAGTCTAGCGGCAGCAAGGAACAAGACAGCATGGCAACAGCACAAAAATCCGGCATAGCTTCTTTTACATTGTGTTTGATAATAGTACAGACTTGCAATACAATAGTGGGTGTGTTTTGGTTGAGAAAGAGCAAAGCGACATTTTCTAATACCCGAGAAGCGGATACACTGGCGTGGCACGAGTCGCGAGTCGGAGTCGACGTCTTCTGCATCGCTGGTGTTCCTTGAGTCTCGGTTGTCAGGTCAGGAGATCACGTAATGCAGGATAGCTTAGTAGAGACGCTTCTCGTAGCTGTACAGCGAGTGCACGCTGCCCTCACGCTGCGCGGCAGGCGTACGCAGCTCGAAGCGGAGCTCCTCGTTCTCGAGCGCCTGGTGGAGCGCAGTCATGCTCGACTGGCCTAAGTCCTGGAGACCGTGCATGATACCCTGCTGCAAGTACGGGATGTACTTCTTGAGCGAGCCCTTGTCCACGACGGCACCGCTCACACCCTGCGCGACCTTGACGGTCGCCGACTGCGCGAAGTAACGCTTGGACGAACCCTTGCTCATGGCCTCAATCGAGCCCATGCCACGGTACTTCTTCAAGCGCACACCGTCCTGGAAGAAGTACTGGCCTGGGGCCTCCTCCGTACCGGCGAAGAGGGAACCACACATGACCGCCGAGGCACCCACGGACAGGGCCTTGACGATGTGGCCCGAGCTGCCAATACCACCATCGGCAATGACTGGCACGCCGAACTTGCGCGAGTAGCGCGCAGTGTTGAACACGGCCGAAGCCTGGGCACGGCCGACGGCACACACCTCCTGGGTGGTACAGATCGAGCCGACACCCATGCCGACCTTGAGACCATCGGCACCAGCGTCGATGAGGCTCTTGCACTGGGCCATGGTCACGACGTTGCCACCGATGACGTCAATGTGTGGGTACGAGGTCTTGATCCACTTGATGATCTCAATCTGGAAGACCGAGTCACCCTGCGACGAGTCGATCACGATGAGGTTCACGCCGGCCTCCACAAGCGCCGAGCAGCGCTCGCGGTCGTTGAGACGCGTACCGATGGCGGCACCGACCAGTAGCTGCTTGTTGGCGTCCTTCGAGGCGTGTGGGAACTCGCGGTTCTTGAGCAGATCGCGGCGCGAGATGAGCGACACGAGCTCGCCACGCGCGTTCACGATCGGCAGCTTGCCCTTCTTGCTCTCGCGCAGGATCTTGTTGGCCTCCGAGAGCGACACGCCCTCTGGCGCCGTGATAAGGTCCGTGGCCATGACGTCCTTGAGCTTGGTCGAGCGGTCCTCGATGAAGTCAATGTCGCGGTTGCTGACAATGCCCACGAGCACGCTGCCAATGTTGCCGTCCTTGGTGATCGGGATACCCGCGAAGCCAAACTCGGCCTTGACGCGGTCGACATCGGCGAGCGTGTCCTCAGGCGACAGGCACTTTGGGTTGGTGATGAAGCCGTTCTTGAACTTCTTGACGAGCTGCACCTCCTTGACCTGCTCCTCCACCGTCATGTTGTAGTGGATGATACCGATGCCGCCGTGGAGCGCCATGCCGATGGCCATTTGGTGCTCCGTGACCGTGTCCATGGGCGAGCTGACCAGCGGCAGACGCAGCTTGATGTTGCGGGTGATCTTGGTCTCGAGCTGTACAGCGTCCACGCCGAAGTTGATGTGTCCTGGCATGAGGATCAGATCATCGTACGTGTAGCCGACGCCGTTGTTCTTGCGCACGAAGATGTCGATGGCCGAGCGGCCGTCGAGCAGCGAGTCGTCCTGGGTAACCGAAGCCATTGTCGAAGTTGAGGAAGGTTGAAGAGGCTTGGATCTGGAGACCGATAAATCGGGAAATGGCGGGTGCCGATGAACCAGCGGCGGCGTTGTGTGGCAGGCTCGTTGGCTCGTGCGGTGCCGCACACCCACTCATCACCAATGCAACTGCTTGCGCCCAACGACTGCTGGCGAGGAGCGCATCTCGCATTTACGACCAATCAGAGTAGTTGTAGATGTCCCACTAACCTTTATGAATCAATACATGTATACGAACTAGAAGGTATACACCTCAATGATCGTATCTCAGTACATGACTCGTCTCGTCATCATCACAACCATCAAAGAAATGGTAGAAACGCATTTCTTTATTCAGCTTTTTGGCGGGAGGGAGTTCTGCAGAATTGGTGGAAAGATTTGTTTGTCCCTTCACGACATGATGAGCTCTTGGCCATTGGGATCTTGACGCGGATCTTACCAAGTGCGCGGACATGACCATGAGTTGGCACACAGAGGACACTGCGCCCACGGCTTCTGCTGTGCACGACGACCCAGCGTCCGTTGCGCATGTAGCTACAGTAGCAGCACTGGCCAAGCCACGCGTCGCGCTCATCACGGGCATCACGGGCCAGGATGGATCGTATCTCAGCGAGCTGCTGCTGGAGAAGGGCTACATCGTCCACGGTCTCATCCGGCGGTCGTCGGCCTTCAACACGTCGCGCATCGAGCATCTCTACCGCGACCCGCACCTCAACGACGTCAAGCTCTTCCTGCACTACGGCGACGTGACCGACTCGTCGAACCTGTGCCACATCATCTCGCGCCTGCGTCCCGACGAGATCTACAACCTAGCGGCCATGTCCCACGTCAAAGTGTCGTTTGAAATGTCCGAGTACACGGCCGACGTTGATGCACTGGGCACGCTGCGACTGCTGAACTGCATCCGAACGTGCGGCATGGAGAAGACCACGAAGTTTTACCAGGCGTCGACCAGCGAGCTGTACGGCAAAGTGCAGGCGACGCCGCAGAGCGAGTTGACGCCGTTCTACCCACGCTCGCCGTACGGCGTCTCGAAGCAGTTTGCATTCTGGAGTGTCGTCAATTACCGAGAAGCCTACGGCATGTTTGCCGTGAACGGCATTCTCTTCAACCACGAGAGTCCTCGACGAGGACCGACGTTCGTGACGCGCAAGATCACACGCGCGGTCGTCCGCATCCAGGCGGGCACGGAAGAGTGTCTGTACATCGGCAACTTGGACGCGAAGCGTGATTGGGGCCACGCGCGAGACTACGTCGAGTGTATGTGGAGGATGCTCCAGCACGAAAACCCAGAGGACTTTGTCGTTGCGACAGGCGAGTGCCACAGTGTGCGCGAGTTTGTTGAGCTGGCTTTCCAGCATGTCAACATCCCTATACTGTGGAAGGGCCCGCGCGGCACTGTGGACGAGGTCGGCGTCGACGCGAATGATCCGAACCGTGTGGTCGTGCGGGTCGACCCCAAGTACTTTCGTCCGACGGAAGTGGATCTTCTCGTCGGCGACGCGACCAAAGCGAGGCAGCTTCTGAACTGGCAGCCGACTGTGCGGTTCCGTGATCTCGTCTCGGAGATGGTTGATGCTGATGCCGCGTCCCTACGAAGCAACGCCCATGACCACATTCATCACCACAACTAGCCTCGTGGAATTGAAATAGTGCACGCAAAGTTTTAAGGTTCATAATGGCATCGTGATGTTGCTTTAAAAAATGTCTCGCCGCTGGCCATCGGCCGTGACTTCCGTGGACGTGAGCTCGATGCCAATGAAGCGCCGACTGAGGTCGTTGAGCTTGGTCGCGAGCACATCGGCTTGGCTCACCTTCGTCTCCAGTGGCTCGGCGGCCTCTGCGAAACCGTACCACAGATCTGGAATCACCGAGCCATGGGTAGCCAAGTCCTCGTCATTCAAGCTTCGGTTGCTCGCTGCTAGCGCCTGTGCAGCCTCAAGTAGAGCTTTCGACGTAAGAGCCATTCGCCGAACTCCTACACGCACGTGGCCGCGCTGTTCGCCGTTCTCTTTGACGAGTGGATACCATTCGTCAAACGCGTCGTTCAACGGAATGTCCAGCGCGATGTGGACTTCGCCGATGTGCATATCATTCATGACGAGGTTCTTGTTCCTCAACACGATGCTCACGATCTCCGGCGGATCGCCAGTCTCTGCTGCAGGCACCCAGAACACAAAGCGCTCGTTGAACACGGGACTGTTCGTGCTCTTGATGATCGCAGTGCGTCGCTCACTGTCCTGGAACTTGACCACGACGTACGAGTCGTTTTCGCCCTGGAAGTAGTCGCCTACCGAGAGGTCCTTCGCGGCCAGCACTTCTGCGACGATCAGTTCACCGTACTCCTTCGCAGCGGATACTGATGCCGACGCTGTGGCTCCGCTAGTCTTCCGCTTCTGGTCCGGTTGTGTCGGACGCTGGATATTGTTGCGCGCTGCTGCTTTATCGGCGTCGGAAGTCACCAAGGACGCACTGCTCAGCGTCGTCTTGAGCTTCTCAAACGAAAAGCTCATTTTCGGCGGCGTCGGGCGACTCATCTTCATCTTTTCCTTCCACGAACTCATATCCGGAAGCTGCGGCACGGAAATCGACGGCAACGCCGAGCCAGACGCAGCGCTCGGCGACGAGTCTTTTTCCTTCTCGGACGACTTGGAATCCGAACTGCTGCTCGAGAAGAACTTTGGACGGAAGCTTGCCATTCGATTCAACGCGCTCGTGGCAGTTCCTGTCACAGGCGCAGGCGCTGGTGGCGGTGCCTTCGGCTCTTCCACCTCTTCTTCAAGCTCGTCCGGGTACTTTTCGTTCGGCGTCGATGGGTTCGGCAGAGTCGCAGGCGCAGTGGAGCTGCTCGTCTTAGCAGGCATAGCCGCCGCGACAGGAGCAGTAGGCTTATTGGTACTCACAGGCGCGACCGCTGCTACAGCAGAGGAGCTGCTGGAGCTGCTGGTGCTGTCCGTGTCATTGCGACTCGGCGCCTGTGCCGCCGCACGCGTCTGCCAAAAATTCTTGGCGCTGGCGAAGTCGATGCTCGCCTTCTCCTCCTGGTCTTGGGGCTTGTCGCTCATAGCTGTACGTAGGGCAGTGGCTTTCGCGTCGATACTGTTATGCCGTCGAATGGAGAGAGAGAGAGAGCTTGGTCGCCTTGGTGAGCTGAGCTCCTCGTGGTCTACTCGTCAGTTCAAAATGCGACTCAACAACAGGCTCATGTGTTGTGTGAGACTTGAGGACTTGGCAACTGTATGCCAGAGAGCTCAGCGAAACTTCAATTTCTAACGCATGTTACGAACCGACACTCTGCGACATGTGCCAATCAGAGCTTCTCAGTGAGCGGAAAACAGCAACTTGTCGCGCGCACGACTGCGGCCACATGCGTGAGAGGAACCCAAAAGGCCTGATACATAAGGCGTCATTACGGTCATCATGACCATGAGCTCCACACACACAGAGAATGAGAAAGGCGGATTCAGTATCCAGTATCTAGTTCGGCGATTCTCGTCGCCTTTGATTACCTCGTACAGTATCCTATCGAATCTACGGATTGGCATGGGGGCTTGGACTCTGGTCGTCCAGGGTCTCAGCGACGGCATCCCCAGCCTCTGTCTCTGCCTCGTCATCATCATCGTCATCCTCGTCTTCGTCGCGACGGAACGCGCGCTTGGCAGTTCCGTAGCGTCTCTCGTACTCGGCCATGGACAGCAGACATAGCTCGGCGTCGTCTTCGATGCCCGTGACCATCTTGGTGATCTCGGCCAGCTCCATCTCGTACACCAGCACGCCATTAATCGCGACAAGAACGTCTCCAGCATGCACCGCTTGACTTTGTTCAGCTTGGCCGTTCGGAATGAGCCGATACACGACGACCACTTTGCGTACGGGGTCCCTCGCAAACTCGATGCCCAGCTTCTGCGTCGTGTCCAGCACGACAGTACACGCGATGACCAAGGAGCGGATGTACTCGAGCGCGATCTCCAAACACGTCACGAAGTACGCAGCCTCGCCTTGGGTGCCACCGAGGTCGAAGAACGTGACCATTTCCTTCAGCAGCACAGGGTCCGTGAGTCGCGACTGGACCAGCACGTAGATGAACGCGGGGATGAAGTCATCGGCACTCATCGGTGCATTGGCTGGATGCTCCGAGTGGTACACGTTGTAGATCTCCTTGCACGCCGCGACGATCTGGTTGCGCTTCATGTAGGGCAGACTGAGCTTATCGATCTCTTTGAGACTGTCTGCCGCGCTCTTCCAGTCTGTAGCTGACTGGCTGTCGGGCCCGATTCCGAAAAACGACTGCGCCTTCGACTGGAGCACTTCAATCTTGCCTTGCAATAGCTTCGACTCGGCTCGCGTCCGCTCCTTGATGTTGTCGTGCACCGCTCGGTAGAGTGGGAAGAACACTCGCTCCTCGATTTGCTCATTGATGATCGCCTGGACACGCTCGGTGAACTCCGCCGAGTCGTCCTCATTGACTTCACTGACACCAGTTGGAGATCCAGCCGACCCAGTCGAGCGGCCACCGAGCACCAGCAACTCGTTCAGACGAGTGTGGACCATGTAGTCCGACAGCCCGGACATGAACTGCCTCAACGCAGCGTTGTCGATGGTTTTCCCGGAGTGCTCTTTCAAAAATGTCGAGGTCGTGGTTCCTTCTGGCGAGTACGGAGACGCTAAGATGAGCTGCACTTCCCTCGTCACATCCACCAACGCGTCTTCGGTCTTGGAGATGAACGACGACATGCAGCGTCGACAGGCCGTGTCTGCACCGACCGACGAGCTTTCATCAAGCGACCCAGACGTGCAGGAACATCTTCGACCGCCTTCACCAGCGAGAATGAACGAAGACGCCCGCGACAACTCACTTGAATCAGACGAGGTCGAGTGCGCGCTTTCGGCAACGGAGCTCAACGACGCGACCCACAGCGACCGCTCTTCCTGGCTATCGGCGTGGAGAACGAGGTCGCGCTGGGACGTTCGCACCACGAAGCTGAAGCGCTCGCCCGTCTTCAGCGTATCCAAGTGCGAGATTCGAGATCTCGTGACGTCAATAGATCCTTTCTTCGTGCCGCCTTCAGGGTGCGAGAAGTACGACAGTGTGGTGTGGGAAAGCTCGAACCACCGGCGCTTCGTGCTCTTTACCATTTGTCCGCGCTTGCGCAGCCAACCCGAGAACACGAGCTTGTCGCTTTGCTGTTCCACGAGCTTGGTCGTCTTGGCAGACGCCGGAAGCAGCTCTGCGCCCTGTTCAATGAGCTGCTTGATCCACATATCGCGGTCGTGCTGGTCCGTCGCGTACAAAATGATCTGGTACGATCCCTGGCTGAGGCTGAAGCCGCTCTGCAGCAAACACTGCACGGTTGTGCGCTTCCTCAAGTCAATGCGTCCACGCACTTCGGTCGAGTCGTGGGTGTCGTGGTACACGAGCTCGTGGTCGATGATACAGAACAGACGCCGCTTGAAATTACGGATACTGTGGCCGCGCTTGATGAGCCAGCCCGAGTGGAGCACCTCCGGCTTGTATTCTTGCACCCATCGACGGCTCTGCTGCGTGGGCGTGTCGAGGCGCATCGTACCGCCGGTCGATCGCACCATCGTGCTCGTCGCCCGCTCCGTCCATTGCACAATCTCACTGTGGACAAGAAACGGGAGTCAGTCGCTGAGATACCATGCCACTACTCGACCGATTAAAACGCACCGTTGGCTGGGGCGAGTCACTAGGACCACGCGCTGGGACTCACGCGCATAGCCGCTTGTATCTTTGAGTGGCGTCTTGATTGGCACCGGCGGCGGCGTCACCGTCGTCGTCGCGCCTGTCTGGCCGTCACTGGTTGGAACCTCCTTGCTGACGCTGTCCTTGCGCGTTGGACCTCCTTCTTTCGCGACGCTCTGTGCATCTTGACCACCATTGCCGTTGTCGTCACCGCCTTCATTGAGCGTGTCACGCAGCGGCAAGCGGAACACTTCAATGTCGCGCCGCACAGACTTTGACGGACGGAGCGACGCGTCGCGCATCGCGCGAAGCGAGACGGCGCGAATAAACTGTTCGTCCAGCGTGCTGTAGTGCGGGCGCGCAGGCGTCGCTACGACGAGCTGCTTGCGCGTGGAGATACTGTAGAGCTGAGGAGAGAGAGGAGGAAGATGTAGCCTCTTCGTGAGCTTCTTCGTGATGACGATGCGGGAAGTTCAGACCGCAGGGACGAGTGTCGACAGAAGAGGGAGGCGAGTATATTAGCCAATCAACGACGTCCAAATTATTCCCTCGTCCCATTGCAAGGACAGTCGCCAGTTAGGAACGGTACACTGTACCATGTCCAATTTGTTGGTACAGTGTGCCATATCTGTGGTACACGATTTTGCCCAGGTGGTCGAACGCGTCGAACCAGGATTTGATGGCGGATTTCGGAAGCTGTCAACAAGCGCTGAAGCAGCACAGTACTGAACGGTTCACCACGGCACCCTCGTGACGCGCTGTTGTCTGCCATCGACGCTTTCACTGGGCTCTGAACTTCATGTCCACCTCTCTTGTGCTGGTCGCGAACCAGCACGACGCTGGGGCGTTCCTCCTGGCTTCCGCCGTGATGGAGGTGATGGCTAAACCGCCACGAGAAGAGCAACACGGCTGGGAACAGCCAAACAAAACAATCCAACACAGTCGCGCTGACTTGAGCTGCTCAAGTGCTCAGCTTCAACGTTGGCGCAAAACCCCTCTCGGCAGATTGGAACACGGTGACGCATACGCCGTGGCGCCGACGTGAAACGCGGCGTTTCGAGATCGTAACCAGAATCAGGTACCTACCGGAAACCGCTTTCGCATCCTGAGGGATCTCAAAACATACCTTCTTCTGCAATAATCCAATAAGCTTGTTTGTCTAGCTTACCGTGTTTTGACAAAACGTGCTTGTGCAAACCCCAACGTCAGCGGGTAGGGCTGTGAAAATGCTCGCGTCATGGTCTTCAAAGCGGGGTGGTGACGTCTGTGCGTGGATTTGGAGCCATCCCCAAGATCTCTTTTCAGCCAATCAGATCGTTTCGTAGCTTTTCGCCCACGCTTCTGGTGCTGTCTGAAGCGGTGGGGTGGCACGCCTCCCTCCCATCTGATCTTTTCACGTCGAAACTTCAGCAGCTCCACGCGCGAGGCGACGAGGACGTCCTGGCACGCCGTGTATCCTAGCCTACAGCCTTTCGCAACACGCGACGCTGCACCGCTTCCTCCCTACTCCTTACTCCTCCCTAGCGCCTCGGCACGCAACACGCATTTGCGAATTCTCCGCGCCGCCATCACCAGCCGCAGCTCCATTCCCAACCCTTTCAAAGTCCCATCATGAGCGACAACGCCTCCCGCCGCATCAGCCAGATTGGCAGCCACGTCCAGAGCGGTGTCAGCGAAGACACTGCGTTCACGCAGCGCGTGGAGGCCATGCAGGCCTTCTTCAAGGACGAGCGCTACAAGCACGTCACCCGCCCATACTCGCCAGAGGAGGTGGTCAAGCTCCAGGGCACGGTTGAGGCCAACGCCGTCAGCGCGCAGCAGTCGCGCAAGCTCTACAAGCTTCTGCGTGAGCTCCAGGCGCGTGGCGAGACCAGCCACACGTTCGGTGCGCTCGACACGATCCAGGTCGTGCAGATGGCCAAGCACTTGTCGACTGTGTACGTCAGTGGCTGGCAGTCGTCGTCGACGGCGTCCACCTCGAACGAGCCTGGCCCGGATGTCGCCGACTACCCGATGGACACCGTGCCAAACAAGGTCGACCAGCTCTTCCGTGCGCAGCTCTTCCACGACCGCAAGCAGTACGAGGCTCGTCGTCGCATGACGGCCGCTGAGCGTGCTCGCTCGCCGCCAGTGGACTACCTGCGCCCTATCATTGCCGATGCCGACACTGGCCACGGTGGTCTTACCGCCACCATGAAGCTGACCAAGATGTTCATTGAGCGTGGTGCCGCTGGTATCCACCTTGAGGACCAGAAGCCTGGCACCAAGAAGTGTGGCCACATGGGCGGCAAGGTGCTTGTCTCCACGCAGGAGCACATCCAGCGCCTCATCGCCGCGCGTCTCCAGGCTGATATCCTCAACAGCCCTCTGGTGATCGTCGCCCGTACGGACGCCGAAGCCGCGACGCTGCTGGACAACAACATTGACGGCCGTGACCACCCATTCATTCTTGGTGCCACGAACCTGAGCGTTGAGACCTTCCGTGAGGCCTCGAAGAACGGCACGGACTCGACCTGGGACAAGCGCGCGAGTGCGCTCACCTACCCAGAGGCTGTCCGCAAGGCCATCGAGCAGTCGAGCCGCTCGGACAAGGCTGCTGCCCTCAAGGTCTGGAACAGCCAGTGCCTCGAGCTCAGCTTGACGGACATGAAGGCGCTCGCGCAGAAGCTCGGCGTCTCGGTGGACTTCTGCTGGGAGCGTGCCCGTACGGTGGAGGGCTACTACCGTGTGCGTGGTGGTGTCGAGTTCTGCATCGCCCGTGGCCGTGCCTACGGTGCGTACGCCGACCTCATCTGGATGGAGACCGCTCTGCCAGGTGTGCCACTCGCGCGCCGGTTCGCCGAGGGCGTCAAGGCCAAGGTGCCACACCAGATGCTGGCGTACAACTTGTCGCCATCGTTCAACTGGGACGCCGCTGGCATGTCGGACTCGCAGATCCGCACGTTTGTCGAGGACCTCGGTCGTCTTGGTTACTGCTGGCAGTTCATCACGCTCGCTGGTTTCCACAGCGACTCGCTGGGCATCACCCGCTTCGCGCGTGACTACGCCGACCGCCGCATGCTCGCGTACGTCGAGGGCATCCAGCGTGCTGAGCGTAACGAAGGCGTGGAGACGCTCAAGCACCAGGGCTGGTCGGGTACCGACTACGTCGATGCGCTGCAGAACACGATCACCGGCGGCCTCTCGTCAACCAACACGATGGGCCACGGTGTGACGGAAAGCCAGTTCTAAGCAGCTTGGCCCAAAGTCTCATTGGAAAGTCACACTGAGACCCAACAAGCGAGCAGCTAGACTACCATCAGACAGAATTCATTATTGACGTGCCTTGTATTCGCGGAATAAACTACAAACAACTTCAACTCCCTTGTTTCGTCTCATCCACTCTGCGGCGCTAGATCTGCAGGTCGGTGTCGATTGAGCAATGCCCAATTTCGGTTGGAATGCAGTCACCGTATCTCTTCATGCTCGTCCAACGTGATTTTTGTGTCCTTGAGCTTGAGTTGCCGCGGACGCGACGCGAAGGTGCCTTCCGGTAGAATCTGTAGGGCGATAGGCGTCGCTCATCTACACCAAGTTAAGTTTTCTCGCGTTCCGGCGCTGACGTCGTCGTGGTAATGCGACGCCACGAGATGCCTGCAGAAACTTTCTAACTGGCTGGAGCTGCTTGGCCTTCGTGCGCTTCTTGGATCGGTGGATCCTTGCACAACCACCACACCACAGATGACACACCACGGCTCCTTGGTGGTCGTCGTTATTACTATACTGATCAGCGTGCTCGACTCGTAGATGTCACGTGATCGATGGGAACGAATGCCGTGTGGAGGCTCATGAGTGCTTTTCAACAGAATCTATTACTCAGAGACATGGATGTGGGCATGCGGATGGCTCTGCGTGTGCGTTGCCTCCTCACCCCACAATCCATATCCCCATACTCCTATAGTTACGATGGTCCTTTACAGCAAGCCGCAGTTGGTAATCTTGACCTCCGTCACTGGCTTGCCCTTCACGCAGAAGACCGACTCGATGCTCTTGAGCACGTTCTTGCCCTCCACGACCTTGCCGAACGCGACGTTGCGGCCGTTCAGGTGTGGCAGAGGCTGCAGCGAGATGAAGAACTGCGACGCGTTCTTGTTCACGCCGGCGTTGGCCATGCCGATCACGCCTTCCTCCGTGAACTGGAGCGCAAAGTTCTCGTCGTCGAAGTAGCGCTTTCCCTTCTCGAGCGCAGCGTGGCCACCGGTGCCGTTGCCAGCCAGGATATCACCACCGACGATGTACGTGCCCTTAGTGACGTTGTGGAAAATGGAGTTCTTGTACGAGCCCGAGCCGAACGCCGACTCGAATCCCTTGTTGCAAAGCTGCACAAAGTTCTCAACGGTCTTTGGCACAACGTCCTTGGCGAGCTCCACGGTGATGCGCTCAGCAGGCGCACCGCCAATGCTCACGTCCAGGAAAGCCTTCGGGCGAGGCGTCGACGGCGCTGGCACGGCGGAGTCGTACGCGACAACGGCAGGCGCTGGCGCGTTCATCTTCTCGAGCGAGCGGTGGTACCATCCCCATCCGCGGGCACCTCCACGGGTCATGGCATTCGCGCCACGCACGAGCTGCGATCGAACATACGCCATGGTCTCTGACTTTTGCGACGATTTACTTCCAAACGTGTGAGTCGTGCGGCGCTGCTGGTTCGGCCGGCTCGCTTCCAGCCACTGTTGTGTGGAGCGTACTTAGTGGGATGGTCGGATCATCATAAATGAGAGGTGCGTACTTAGTGAGCCGAATAAAATCATAGAGGGGCGTGTGCCAACCTGCTGTTCTTCGCCCAGCTTGAAGAGATCCGTCAAAAGCGCGTGGCCGCAGATCAAAAAGGAAAAACAGAACACCGAGAACGATGCAGTTGTCGGGGCTAATGGCGCTCGTGGTGTCGACCGTGGTGACGGTAGTCATGCTGGCGCTGCAGATGGCGGTGTTTGGGTATGTTGTGGGCGAGTACGAGGTGTTCCAGCCCGCGACCCAGCAGCTACGGACCGTGAGCGGCGTCGCGAATCGAAGTGATGTCTTCGTGAGCGAGTTGAAGCCGTTGCCAGTCGTGCTCATGCACGGTATGGGCGACGCTGCTGGTAACTCCGGCATGCTGCGCATTCGAGATGTATGTAGTAGAAGAGGGAGATGCATGGAAGTGGATGTTTGTCTGATGCGTTTGATCACGGATGCAGGTCATCGCGAAGCAGCTCGCGACCTACGCGGTGAACATTCAGATTGGCGACAGTGTCGAAGCGGATGTCAAGAACAGCTTCTTTATCACTATGGACGAGCAAGTTGAGATCTTTGCACGAGAAGTGCGCAAGGTACTGTGTGGATTATATTGCAATGTGGACTGACCAAGTGCTGATCCGATAAACTACGTGCTGTGATTGCAGGATCCGCAACTGAGTGGTGGCTTCAACGTCATGGGCTTCTCACAGGTATGTGTGCAGTATCAATTTCCTGTCGTCACTTTCGGTGGATCTCTGATCACCATTTTTTAGGGTAACCTTCTCATCCGCGCGTACGTCGAACGCTACAATGACCCGCCTGTGATGAACTTTGTGTCCTTCCACGGACCGCTCGCTGGCGTTGGCGCACTTCCGCAGTGCAAGCCCACGCAGTTTATCTGCAAGGAGATCAACAAGGTATGACCGAGACACTACCATACCGTCGCTGCTCAGTTGCTGGTTTCTAACTCGTAAACTGTCTCGCTCGTTTGATTAGCTCATTGGCGAAGCGGTCTACTCGGACCACGTCCAGTGTAAGTCGTCTGTAGCCAGGATGAAGGCCTCGGATACCCAAAAGCCTCACACAATCGTGCGTTTCTTGCGTAGCTCGGCTCGCCCAAGCCAACTACTTCCGCGACCCGCTGAGGATCCCAGAGTACTTGTTGCATGGTACGTCTTCGCAAAGGTTTCTCATAGCATGTCACAGTCCAAAACTCAAATGAGCTGATGCCTGGTTGAAGCCAAGTTCCTTCCGGACATCAACAACGAGAAGGCGTCTCCCAATGCAACATACAAGACCAACTTCAGTCAGCTGCGCAGCCTCGTGCTCGTGCGCGCCAAGCATGACACGCAAGTCTTCCCGAAGGACTCGGAGTGGTTCGGTGCGTACGCCGACAACGACTACAGCCGCATTCTCGGCTTCAACGAGACGCGGTGGTACAAAGAGGATCTCTTCGGCCTGCAGACGTTGGACAAAGCTGGCAAAGTGCATTTCCTCGAGACGGACGGCAACCACTTGCAGTTCTCGACGGCATTTATTCAGGAAGTCGTGGGCAAATATTTTGCCATCAGTCTCGCCTGAGAATCTCCGTGAGAATGACTGTAGTGTACCGGTAGCAGTAGGAGTTTGATCATGGACCACGTGAATCATCAACCCAAGTGTTGAACCAGACAGCTTGCGTGGATCTCTTGACAGAAGGAAGCCATCCTCTCAATAGTGCCATTGTGACCATCTCTACCTCATGAAATCAGCCAATAAAATCTTCGATTGAAGTTCTAATGTCCGTAAAGCGAGGTGGGTCGCCCCGGTTACCGCGTGCCTCTTGCGTCGGCGGGCAAGGGGAGCGAGAGGAGGCTGTCTATCGGTCGCGACGCAGAGCCGTAGAAGGAATCAGTCGCGAGAAGCACACGGAAGTTGCAGCATCAACGCACTGTGCACGCAGGTCTCTCTATCAGCGCAGCCCGCGGGTCGAGCTCAGAAATTTCAGGTCTGCGCACGCACGCCCACCACGCCACGCCACGCCGCCACGCCCTCTCAGGACCTAGGTGTCTGTCTATTCCTGCTTCCATTGTGGGTTGGCGGGTCGATCCTTTCGTGTGGGTCAATAGTCGCTGGGTCGTGTGGGAAGGAGCGAGGTTTCTCCAAAGGGTGCGGGGTAGCTTCATCATCGGAGAGCTACTAGTCTCGGTCGGTGTATTTAGAGGTGAAACGAAACCAAGGCGGGGTGCCCGGCGTGAAACTGCTTGAGCACACGGCCGAGAGGAAGCCCAGCGATCGAGGAACGGGAAGGGAAGGGGGAAACTGGCTGGTTTACGGGCCATCGACCCGAACTGGCTGAGTGTCGAGCCCCAGCAGCAGCAGCACAAGCAGCAGCGCTACCACCAGCAGTGGCAGTCGCCGACCGAGTGGGAGGCAGCAGCAGCGAAGGAGAAGAGAGAGGGTGGCGCCAGATTGCATCGTCGCAGCCCAGCAGCAGCACCAGCGCACACGCGGGCTGGCTTTCTTAACAGACCAGGGACGCGGCTCACGTACGAGCTTCGCGACGACGCACGCAAGTAGAACGGAACTGGCCACGAAAGACCCGAGCGCACCGCACTGCACCGAGCTACGGCAGTGCCGGGAGTAGGGAGTCTCTCTACGCGACCGCGTAGACACCCGCAGAGACGGACGAGAAGGTAAAACGAGACACGAGGCCAAGACCCCGAACAGTAAAGAACAGCAAGTGAGCAAACAGGCGCTGAGCTCGTCAGATTGTATGGAAATGGAGTACGCCGTAGCCAGTGGCGCCACTGCCGCGACGGCGAACGCCGGTGACGGCTCCAACTCGAAGCGCAAGCTCGACCTCGCACACTCGGCGCCTCACATGACGGTGCTCTCGATGGACTCACAGTCGAAGGTTCGCCGCCGCGGCTCCTCCATGAGCTCCAACGACAGCGCCGTGATGATGCGCTCGCTCTCGGATGGCACCATGTACGTGAAGAACTTCTATAGTAGAACGTATCGCGGTTTATTTGACTGACATATTGAGTCTGTCATGAACTAGAAACGCACGTGTGTGCTCGGACGCGTCAGATAGTGAGCAGGACACGGACGGAGGAGGCGCCAGTAATGCCGCTTCGTGTCCTATCTCGCCGTCTTCAAATTCATCAGATTCAGTGAACGAAGCGACCGCTCAGCTGAACGCGATGTCACCAAGAGATACGATCCCATTAGGAGTCGTGCGATCGAGTCCATTCTCACCAGTGTTCACCTCACCAAGTCGAGTGCAGACGGCAGCTTTCGGTGGTGGACCCGCTCGTAATTCTCCATTGCCGAGTCCTTTTCATCCGCCTCCAGCTCGTCGATTTGCTGCTCCAATGCCCTCGAGTCCACAAGAAGACGACGTTCAAGAACGGATTTCGGCGCCGGCAGCATTTTCACTTGGCCTAGCAGCACCACCTACTCGCACAAGCCCAACAGGTCCAGCTATCGCTCCTGGTCGTGGGTCGCTCGCTGCGAGACGTGCTTGGCAACCAGCTCGCCGAGGCCGTAACCCAGGAAATCTGTCACTGGATCTCTCTCAGATGGAGACTCAAACGTCCCCAGGAGGCACTGATTCGACTCAACGCCGCACCGATCAAGCCGCTGTCTGCTCGCAAGTCACAGATTTCTTGTACATTGGTGGAGCTGCTGCCGCCAAGGACCGAGACAACTTAATGCAAGTCGGGATCACTCACATTATCAACTGCGCTGCCAACATCGCGCCGGCGTTTTACCCAGACGAGTTTCAGTACTACAACATCAAGCTGCGGGACCATTCGGGCCAAGACATTGCGCGCTACTTTTACAACGTGTTCGACTTCATCGAAAAGGCTCGGCGTCGTGGTGGCAAGGTCTTCGTACACTGCGTGAAGGGCATCTCTCGGTCTCCGACCATGGCGATCGCGTACTTGATGTGGTACAAGGGCATCGGTATGGCCAAGGCACTCGAGTTCGTCCGCCGAGCTCGGCCGGCTGTCGATCCGAACACAGGCTTCATTTTCCAGCTCAACGAGTGGGAACACCTTCGACCTGACGGCAAACTGAAGCTTCAGCATCCAGTGGTATTTCAGATCGATGTAACCGGTGGGAGCAACGGCAACGGCAACGGTGCGCGTGCAGCGGAGAAGCCACTTGTCATTGGTCCGCTCACCTCGATCACCGAGGCCGAACTGTCACGTCCGACGCCGGAAACCAGCCAGTCGTGTTTCGTCGTGTCCAGTGCCGAGTACGTGTTCATTTGGTGTGGCTTGATGGCAAATGAAGTGCTCATCGAGGCAGCCCAGCACGCCACAGCATTGCTCCAGACGTACGAATCCTTGCCCGAAAAGTACGAGATCGTCACCAGCGGCAACGAGAACCCCGTGTTTTGGAGCGTGCTGGAGGCCCAGCAGCCTCATCGGAGCCTGTGATCTGGTGTGCAGGTGTGCAAGTGGGCTGGCTTGCATGCTTCCACTCCGTAGTAGTCTAGTGTGTGCGTGTAGTGACGTAGTTATTGTAGGATCAATCATATTATGAGTCACCTTTGCCCCCATTTTCATTCGATCTTGAAAGGTCATGGCTTCTCGTTGGCCAACTCTTTTTACGTCGTTGTGGGGTGTATTTACGAGGTTTTTGCGACAAATCTGAAGCCAAAACCGACCATGTGGCTTCAACGTGTGGCTCGTAAAACCGAACCAGACGTGTGTATCTTGGGTGGTGGGTTAATGGTGGGTATTTGGGTAAATCGCCTTCCGCCAGGCCAAAAAACGGCTTGGGCCAACCACAAGACGAGCCGCAAAGACGACGCGAAGAGATCAATTCCAATCCGTTCCATCACTGACTGCGGGGACGCGAACGCACCGAAGCGAAGAGAACGACAAGAAGCAATTGGTAGACCACAGCACAGCAGTGTCTACACGCATCCGCAAAGTCTACACAAGAACGGCGTTTATCAGTGACTGAGTGCGCACAGGAATCAAGTTGAAGTATGTCAGGAAGCGGAAGTGGCAGTGCGGCGCTCTTGGCGCTCACGGGTCTCATAGGCGTCGGCTTGGCCGTGGGTTTCCTGTACTTTCAGTCGGGCAGTTTGAGCGCATCAGGGGATTCGAATGACGGTGAGAACAAGCGCGCGGGATGCCCGTTCTCGACTTTCAGTGCGATTGATAAGGAGAAAGGCGGTAAATGCCCCGTGACGGGCGCGCTTGTACCACCGAAAACGGACGAGAAAGCGAATACAACACAAGAAGAAAGTAGCAAGAAAGACAAACCATCGAGTCCAAAGGTAGCGGTGCCGCCTTCGCCGAAAGCAGCGGCTCCGACTCCTGCGGCGGCTCCCATCTCACCGAAGAAGACTATCGTCGATGCGCCGAAGCCAGCCTCGCCGACTCCGTCACCAAAGTCGTTTGTTGAAGCTGTCAAGCCAGCGTCGCCACCACCATCGCCAAAGCCAACGCCAGTTGCTGAGAGCAAGCCGAAGTCGCCCGTCCCATCTCCGAAGAAGCTGGCGGCGCCAGTCGCAAAGGCGCCATCACCACCAGTTTCGCCTAAGAAGGTGGCAACGCCTAAGCCAGCGGAGTCGCCGAAGAAGACGGAGACTGCGAAGAAGATCGAGACTCCTAAGACGATTGAATCACCAAAGAAGCCAGCTCCAGCTCCTGCCGAGAAGGAAGAAGCGCCTGCTCCTGCGGCGAAGCTGCCAACCCCGCAGCCATCACCAGCCAAGCCGCAGGCGACTAAGAAGGTTGAAGCGCCATCAAGCGCTCCAACGATTCCAGCGCCACCTAAGACGCCTGTGCAGTCACCCAAGAAGATTGCGTCGCAGAAGAAAGTCTCTCAGCCCAAGAAGGTGACGGCTGAAGACATCCCTGAAGCTGTCCTCGTGGAAGAAGCTGTACGCGAACTGGCCGATTCGTTTGTGAGCGATCTTGTCCAGGAAGCTGTCGAAAATGTGGAGGAAGAGGCCGCAGACAAGGAGGAATACGTGTCCGTGGAGCTCACTCAGTCGACGGAGAACTTGCGCCACCAGACTGACTGGAACGCGCTTCCAACTCCAGCGAAGACCGTTGCCATGGAAGAAGATGATGTGGTCGAAGTGCCGCCTCCACCTCCGACTGAGACCCCAGCCGCGGCTGCCAAGGTTGCTTCCCCAGTCGCGTCGCCAGTCAAGGCGAGTCTCAAGAAGCCAGAGTCTCGTAAGAACTCGGATGTGGTTCCTGTGGAGGAGAAGAAGCTTCCGAAGACGCCCCCACCGTCTCCAGTGCGCACCGTGACTTCTCCAGCCAAGCCTGCTGAAAGCCCAAAGAAGGAGGGCCAAGAGGAAGAGAATGACGACGACGACGAGCACGAGGGCGAAGCCGAAGGCGCTTCCTCGCCAGGCGGCAGCGGTCAGGGAGGCAAGAAGTCGAAGAAGAAGAACAAGAAGAAGAAGAAGGGAAAGCACTAGAGGAAGTGAGTGATACGGTAGGATAACAATTTCAAAGAAATCTCAGCTGGATAATGCACGAGTGTGCTGCTGGATGTGACTCGATGTCCGTCGCCTACACGAAGAAAGTCTTGGAGCTCTGGAGCTGCAGGAAGTCACGCACGGACTTCTCCTCAGCGACCTGAGGGATGATGAGCAGGTCGTTGAGGAACTCTTGCAAGGCGTCTTTCCGACGCGCGAGGTACTCCGGGTTCAGGTCACGACAGCAAAATGACTTCGGTGGCTGCATGGCACAAACGTCGTAAAACACAAGATCAACAGCACGGTCATCCGTGCGCAACACACGAACGTACCAAAGACGGAAGGTCGTACTCTTTCTTCGGTCGTACGCTGCGCCACACGCATCAAATCAGCTTTCAACCACGACACCATTGGCGTGAAACACAGTGGGATTGACGTACCTGGATCGCACTTTGGCGAACTCGCTGAAGCGCCGCAGCAAGAACCAGTGGCGCTTGCCCGTCTGAACCAGTAGTTTGTACTGCGCGTAGCTGTTCTCATGGACTTGGACGCCAACGATGGCGACAGTGAAGTACTCGGGACCTGCTCACCAGACAGCGACGAATAAGAATCCACAGAGGTTCTTTCTTCCTGCGGGTGGGCAGCCCACCATAACGCGTCGACCAGGTCTTCTCGGGAAGATACACGAACGCCATGGCTAGAGTGTGCAGTGCTCTATACTCAGCGTCGTGCTTGCGATGTTGCGAGCTTCTCGACGCACAATCCCACGAGCCGAACTCAGGATTCGCGCTGCCACTTCGCTTGAAGTCTGACTCTGACAACCATGGGACCATGGACTGGCCCTGACCCTGAAAGGTCGACTCAGACTCAGATTTAGATCTTGCCACTTTCAGCCAATCACATGGTGACAGGTTCATTTTGTTCTCTTCGCGAAGTTCGCATTTTCCTGACCAAGAGGGTTAGGCCTACCTTCTCCATCATTTAGCCACCATCACTCTGACAAAGCTCAATTACAAACGCACGCACACACGACAAGAGAAAACAACCAACAAAGACCGAAAAAGCGCCAACAAAAAGGGCAGCCACTTCCATCCCCGGCGCCGGGCAGCTAAAGGTACACGAAGGAATAGAGGACGACGCCAGCCAGCTAGACGCTAGACGACAAGAACCGGACAGAAGCATGCACGTGTACATACGCCTACGTAGCCCGTCGCTCAGCGAGTACGAGTGGGCGCACGGACAGGTCGTGCGACGTGTGGAGACAGACCCGACGGCGCGCATGGCGGTGGTGCAGCTTGCTGACGGACGGCTCGTCGAAGTGAATGAAGAACAGGACGTACTCATGGCGAATATCCACGCGGACGGCGCTAGTGCTGGTGCTGCGGCCGCTGGTGGCGGCTCCGCCAGCACAGGGAAGCTCATGCGGCTCGCGGACGTGGACAATCTGGACGCGCTCACGCATCTTCACGAAGCGTCGTTTGTGGATTACCTGAAGGAACGTTACGCGATTGACCAAGTGTACTGCCGCTCGGGATCCGTGCTCATCGCCGTGAATCCGTTCAAGGAGATCCAAGGAATGTACGACATGGCGTCGTACAATAAGCGGCTCGCGGCGATCCAAGCGAGCGGCCAGAGAGACGACGCGCAGCTTCCTCCGCACGTGTTTTCGATGGCGGAAAGTGCGTACCAGTCACTTCGACGGAGAAGGCGGCTCGCGAGTGAGCCCAAGAAGAACCAGACGATCTTAGTGAGCGGAGAGAGCGGCGCGGGCAAGACCGAGAGCACCAAGTTCATCATGCAGTACCTCGCAGCAGTGTCCAGTCCGCCAACGACACATAGTTCAGGCAATTCATCGGTGCCAGATCTCACCAAGTTTCTGCTGAGTGCAAATCCCATTCTCGAGTCGTTCGGCAATGCGCGTACGCTTCGCAATGACAACAGTAGTCGCTTCGGAAAGTTCGTGCGGATGTTCTTCAATGAACCAGACCAAGTGGCCGCTTCAGACGAGACCGTGCGCATGCAAATGGTGCGGACAACAGTCGACACGTATCTGCTGGAGCGTGTTCGTGTGGTGCACCAAGGCCTGGGCGAGCGCAACTTCCACATTTTCTATGAGCTACTGAAAGGAGCGACGCCGGAGATGAGGCAGAAGCTTCATTTGAATGATCTGGCCGCCAAGGATTTCCAGTACGTCAACGTCGGTCGCTGCTACGTGCGGAACGACAATGTAAACGACGCGGTCCAATTTGGACGAGTGATAGAAGCCATGAAGGTCATCGGGTTCACGCCAGGAGAGCAGTCGGCGATCTGGACGATCGTCAGCGCACTGTTACATCTGGGAAACGTTGGCTTCATACCGCCGAGCGGCCATGAAGATGAAGATCCGACGAACGCGCCACCGTGTGTCCCTGGCCCAAAATCTGCCTCCCGGTTTACTGCCAGTGAGCACTTGGCGATCACGTCGCAGCTTCTCCAGGTCGACGAATCAGAATTGATGGCAGGGCTCACAGTACGAACCATCAACGTGAGTGGGGAGAGCTTCCAGGTGAACCTCTCGCAAAACCAGTGCGCAGATACAAGAGATGCCGCCGCGCGCTCGCTGTACGGGTGGGTATTCCAGTACCTCGTGAAGCGCATCAACGACACGTCACCGGACAACTCGGGATCACGGAGTGACGGAGACAAGGAGGACAAGCGGCCATGCATCTCTGTGCTGGACATATTCGGGTTCGAAGAGTTCGACGTGAACCAGTTCGAACAGTTCTGCATCAACTACGCGAACGAGAAGCTCCAGTTTCAGTTCATCAAGGACATCTTACAGTCGGAGCAAGAAGCGCACATGCAAGAAGGCGTCAAGTGGGAAGCAGTGGACTACCTGGACAACACGCAGTGTCTCGAGATGATTGAGCTTCGACCTGGTGGTATCTTCAGCCTGCTGGATGAAGAGTGTCTGATGCCGAAGGGCAGTGACGCGAGCTTTGCGCGCAAGATGTACCTGCAGATGAAGAACCAGGCAACGTTTGTTGCGACCAAAAAGGACCAAGTCGACTTTGCGTTCCAAGTCCATCACTATGCAGGTCATGTCAAGTACACGGCGAGTGGATTCTGCGAGAAGAACAAAGACCAGCCGAGCTCGGAGCTGCTGAATCTGCTCAAGCAGACAGAAGATGAGGACCTGCAAGCGATGTTCAAGGCGTTTGAAGAAAATGAGATCCCAGCCAAGCCTGCTCCAAACGAGAGGCCAAAAGTAAGACGAAGAGCATCTGTGATTGGAGCAGTTGGCATCGGATCCCAGTTCAAGCTTCAACTCGCCAATCTGCTTGAAGTCGTGCAACAGACGCAGACGCACTACATTCGCTGTATCAAGCCAAATGACCAGAACACTCGCGAGCTGTTCGAAATGCCGAAGGTGGCTCGCCAGCTGCGATATGGCGGTGTTCTCAAGGCGATCGAGATCATGCGGCAATCGTATCCAGTTCGAATGCCTCATGCGGAATTTGTTCATCGATTCGAGGTTCTCGCACGTCAGCCGAAGATTAAACTGGATTCAGCCTCTCTCGTGAAGAAGCTCGCACTCAAAGGCGCGGAGGTCGGGCGGACGCGAGTGTTTCTTCGTCAAGTGGCTTTTGATGAGCTCGAGCGCAAACGCGATGGCCTGTTGACGCTGTCAGCTACCCGAATCCAGACAAAGTGGCGTGGTCGAACAGAGCGACGACGATATAGCCGTGTGCTGACGATTTTCATCGGTATTCAGCTACGGTGGCGCGCTATCAGCCTGCGGAAGCGCCTGATGAGGGCTCGAGTTGTTGCGGCGATTTGCATCCAGCGTTGCGTGCGAGAATGGCTGAGTGCGCTAACGCATAAGCGCATTATCGCGGCTCTGGCCATCCAGCGCCAGTTCAAGTTCTGGCAGTTGACGAGACCAGCAACGCAAGCATCACTTGCACCAGCCCGCGCTTCGAAGGTGGCCATGGCACCGGCGAAGACATCCGCATATCCGACGCATAACGACGCACCCGAATTTGCCATCGACACGCCGTTCCGCGAGGCGAAGCCATCGAGTCAGCGGTCCGATCGCTCTGACGCGACCTTCCCTAGTTTCTTCTCTCCTTCAACGGATGACAGTCGAAGCACAGCGGGCGACAGTGAGAGTTCGTGGGTACCAGATCGGATGCTGTCGTTGGCCATGCCGGAAGCACCGCCAAACAGCTCTGCTCTCGAAAGCTCCGCTGGGGAGAGAGAGATGCTACAGCGTGCGCTTGGTGAATTGGAAAGGCTGCGACTCCGTGCTGCGGCAGCAGAGTCAGCTTTGGCTCAGATTGCCGGCCATGGTCCCATCAGCACTTCGAACGTGATGGCGTCAATGTATTCGACTTGTCTACCAACCAGATCTCCACTTAAACCAAGTCTCCAAGTGGATGCATTTGGTAACACGGCACTCCACAGCTACGTCGAGAATGGAGCTGCCGAAGATGTGTACGAGCTACTGGTGAAGCAGCCGTCCAACTTGGAGCTGCTGAATCGTACGGAGAACCAGCGCGGCTTCACACCTCTCCACGCTGCTGTTCGACGAGGTTGCATCGATGTCATAGGCATTTTCTTCCGCCCCGATGTCCTCCCGCACGTGAACATCAATGCAACCGACCGAGAAGGCAACACTCCTCTCCATATCGCCGTGCAACTGAACGACGAACTCGCTGACCGAGTGATGGAGTTGCTGTTGTGCTTTGGCGCTGACCCCAACGCAGCAAACTACCTGAAGCAGACGCCTCTACACGTGTGCACGATGGTGCAGCGAGATCCCCCCGTCGGTGTCGAGCTCATGGAGAAGCTGCTGCGTCATGGCGGTGACCCGTCGTGCTTGGATCTACTGAAGCGATCGCCACTTCACTACGCCGTCGAAAAAGGTGCGTCTGACGTGAGTTATTGGTGTCTTTGGCTGTTGTCTAACGCTTAGTTTTGCTTCAGTAGGCGCAGATGACGTCGCTATCGTGCTCGTGAAGAACGGAGCCGACATGAACATCCCCGACGCTGATGGCCAGCGTATCGTGACGCACCCCAAAGGCACCCATTTGCTGCGCTATCTTCGTGTGACGCCGTCGTGGATCCCTGACACCGATATCGTCGAGTGCATGGTGTGCCAGGAGCCGTTCTCGTACTTCTTCGGCCGCAAGTGCCACTGCGACCGCTGCGGCCGCGTCTGCTGCTCCGAGTGCTGCCCGTCCAGCTCCAACTGGAACGGCCGCTTCTGCTTCGACTGCAAACACTACCAGCATCTATCCTAACGCACCTGCACTGTCCGTCGCAGCCACGTCAGCATGTTAAACGCGGCAATACCAATGCCCAATGCCCAATGCCATACGAAATATAGACGGCGTGTAGCCATCGAGTCCCCATCGCACGAAGAGATCCGATCCTTCGGTTTTCAGGTTGAAGTGGGTTTGGCTCCGAAATGGAGAAAAACCTCGCTAATAAACCTCATTTATGTTGAGGTTTTATTCTTGCGTAATTTACGGTGGCTACGGTGGGTGCATTTTTTTTTTCTTCTGGGTCGCCCCCGTCAGGAAAATCTCACCAAAGTCGAAGCTGGCGGAACGAAGAGATTGACGACGAAGCACGAGCGGCGACCATGGACGGCACGAAGCAGCTCGAGAAAGATGCGGGCTTCATGGACAAGTACAGCCGACAGATCGGCGCGTTCGGTCTCGAGACCATGGCGAAGGTGCGCTTCCAAACGACTGCCTAGAAGCAAAGTTATGGACGGAATGGCCTGACCATCGACTCTCTCTCTCTCTCTCTCTCTCTCTCTCTCTGTATGTAGCTGGTCAAGTTGAAGGTGCTGGTCGTTGGCCTGCAGGGCGTCGGCATGGAGTGCGCGAAGAACTTGATCCTCGCGGGCCCTGGCGTGATCACGCTCCACGACGGTGCGTTGGTTTCGTCAAAATGAGCTCTTCATTTGGAAAGGTATCTTCTCACCTTGGTGTGGACTGACTACCGTACGTAGATACGCCGGCGGAGATCAAGGACCTGGGCACGAACTTCTTCCTCGATGAGTCGGACGTTGGCGAGCCGCGCGCGTCGGCGGTCTCGCACAAGCTCGCGGAGCTCAACAAGATGGTGAACGTGTCGGTCCACAAGGGTCCGCTGACCGAGGAGGTCGTGGGCGCACACAACGTGGTCGTGTTCTCGCACACCAAGCGCAGCGAGCTGATCAAGTGGAACCACTTCTGCCGCGCGCAGTCGCCGGCGATCGGTTTCATTCTGTGTGATATCCGCGGTGCGATGGGCTTCACGTTCACGGACTTCGGCGACCAGTTTGTGACCCACGACGCCACGGGCGAGGCGCCGATCACGCGTATCATCACGGATATCACGAACGACAAAGACGGTGTGCTGTCGATCTTGGGTCCGGACGAGGACGGCAAGATGCACGAGATGCCGGACTCGGACCACGCTGGCTGGATCGAGATCAGCGAGGTCCAGGGCATGCAGCTCAAGTCGGACCCAGAGAAGAACATCAACAACATGGGCCCACGCCGCATCCAGTTTGCCAACAAGAAGATGTTCCGAAATGGCAAGCAGGTCGAAGTGTTTGACGCGTACCGTCTCAAGATCGGCGACACGTCCGACTTCACGCCGTACGAAGGTGGAGGCATTCTCACGCAGCACAAGAAGCCGTTCGTGCAGAAGTTCTACTCGCTCGAGGAATCGCTCGTGGACCCAGTGTACCCTGGCGAGTACGGCTTGATGTTCACGGACGGTGCCAAGTTTGGCCGTGCCGAGCAGCTCCACATTGCGCTGTGGAGTCTGCAGGAGTTCGAGGAGCGTCACGGCCACTTGCCGGAGCCGCACAATGATGCGGACGCGGAAGAGGTCTTGGCGATCGCGAAGGAAGGCATCTGCCATCAGTCGGAGCTGACGCAGGGCAAGGAGCCGTTCAAGGTCGAGGAGCTCGACGAGAAGGTGATCAAGCAGGCTGCGTTGTATGGCGCCGTTGAGCTGCAGCCACTCGCTGCGTTCTTTGGTGGTATCGTCGCGCAGGAAATCGTCAAGTTCACGGGCAAGTTCACGCCGCTGAAGCAGTGGCTGCACTTTGATGCCTTTGAGGTGTTGCCGGAGGAGCACCCGACGGACGCTGCGCCTCGTGGATCGCGTTACGACCACGTGATCACGGCGTTCGGTTACGAGTTCCACCAGCGCCTGGCGAACGTTCGCACTTTCCTTGTCGGTTGTGGCGCGCTCGGCTGCGAATACCTCAAGAACTTCGCGATGCTGGGCGTATCGTGTGGCGAGAAGGGCCTCGTCACGGTCACGGACAACGATCGTATCGAAGTCAGTAACTTGAACCGCCAGTTCCTCTTCCGCGAGCACAACGTGGGTCAGCCAAAGTCTGTCGCGGCGACGAACGCGGTCAAGGGCATGAACAGCTCGCTCAAGGTCAAGGCCCTGGAGCAGTTTGTCGGCCCACACACGGAGAACGTCTTCGACGACGACTTCTGGACTGACCTTGACGTCGTCACGAATGCGCTGGACAACGTGAAGGCGCGTCTGTATGTCGACAGCAAGTGCGTCTTCCACAAGATCCCACTGCTGGAGAGTGGCACGCTCGGCACCAAGTGTAACGTGCAGGTTGTGCTTCCGTACAAGACGCAGAGCTACGCCGACGGCCCGAAGGATGCGGAGGATGATAATATTCCGATGTGTACGCTGCGCAACTTCCCATCGCTCATCGAGCACTGTATCGAGTGGTCGCGAGCCCAGTTTGAAGACCTTTTCGTCGTCCCAATTGCAGAGGCGAAGAAGTTTACGGAAAACCGCGAGGCGTACTTGGCGAAGATCCGCCAATCGACTGTGGACCACCCGAACCCGAAGGTTGGCTTTGCCGCGATCGCCCAGGAACTGGAGCGTCTGCGTTTGCTGCGTAGCACGATCGAAAAGGGACGCGGCATGACGTTCGAGAAGTGTGTGGAGCTCGCGCTTGAGCTCTTGACGGCTCTGTTCCGTGACCGTATCCTTCAGCTCATCCACAACTTCCCAGAAGACCACCTGACCAACACGGGTGAGAAGTTCTGGTCGGGCGCGAAGCGATTCCCTGCGGCGATCATCGATTTCGATGCCAACGACACGCTCCAGCTCAACTTTGTCCGCTCGGCTGCGAACATTCTCGCCGTCTGCTACGGACTCCAGCCACCACCAGAGAAGGAGCTGGTTCCAGAGAACTCGGAATGGCGTGAGCCATCGACCTTCGACCACCTCGCGAAGGAGCATCCTCTGCCTGAGTGGAAGCCGACTGAGGAGAAGATCGCGGCTGATGCCGACGAGATCAAGAAGCAGGAAGAGGAGAAGGCGAAGTCGGTCAACGACAGTGACCGTCAGGAACTCTTGCAGCTTCTGGAAGAGTTTGAAGGCTTGAACTTGAACGGCCTCAACTTCGAGCCGGCGGACTTCGAGAAGGACCAAGACATGAACTTCCACATTGATTTTGTGTACGCGGCTTCAAACTTGCGTGCGCACAACTACAAGATCCGCCAGGCCTCGCGCCACAAGTGTAAGATGATTGCTGGCAAGATCATTCCAGCGATCGCGACCACGACGGCCTCGGTCACGGGCCTCGCGATGCTCGAGATGCTCAAGCTCGTGCAGCAGAAGGACCTGGACGCGTTCAAGGACTCGTCGAACTCGCTCGGCTTGAACATGTACCTGATGCAGGAGCCAGCTCCACCAGAGAAGGCCAAGGACGAGTACGACGTCGTGGAGATGTCGGAGGTGGTGTGCAAGCCGTCGGGCTTCACGAAGTGGGACTCTACTCTGATCGAGTTATCATCCCAGGCGACGCTGAACGAGTTCCTGGAGGCGTTCAAGACCGCGACCGAGCTCAACTGCGACCTGTTGTTCCACGCCGTGGCGGAGGCTGGTCCGTCCAAGGACGACGTGCGCTACAAGAACGTGAGCGGCCTCATGCTGTACGACCGCAACGCGTACGGCAAGGCACTCAAGGAGCTGTACGAAGGCCAGCTCGACCAGCCGCTGCGCCAGTGGATCGAGGCTCGTTACGAGGGCCTCGTGGATTGCAGCCGCAAGTACGTGGCGATCGAGACGTCATGCTCGGACGACAACGGCAACGTGTACCGCGTGCCGACGGTCATCTGTAAGTTTGTGTAAACGCTGTAGAGATGCACGGCATATCCAAAATGCCCATGTGCTCTTCCTCCATGGCACGAAGATGAGACCCCTTGCCTCGTCAATCGATGCCAACACATTGAGCTCTTCATTGCAATGCTGAATCAGATATGATTCGTCTGATTCTGAACTGAATATTGGTGGTTCAGTTGCGCTTTTGTGGTGGAGGAGATCATCAGGAAGCCAAGAAATCCGGAAAAAAGTGGGTTGGTGGCAATGGACACGACGATGCTGGAGCATCTCGATGACATCGAGGACATGATCGGCGAGGACGAGCTGAGCCGCAGCGCCATGGACGCCACGCGTGCGCCCATGGTGGCGCCCAAGGCGCAGCTGGGTGGCGAGCGCGAAGAGGCGGCAGCCGCTGGAAGCGGAGCTGCTGCCGTTCCGGGCACCCAGAAGATCTGGTAGGAGTTCACGAACAGTTTAATGGATAATAAGGTGTAGACTGACGATGTTTGGTGGTTGTGATGAAGGCTGAAGACGTATGGCTGCTCGCACAATGTGAGCGACTCGGAGTACATGCAGGGCGTGCTGGCGAGCTACGGGTACCGCTTCACGGACAGCGCCGAGGACGCGCAGCTGTGGTGGGTTGATTTGATTTGTATTGGCAATTTTCGATTACTTTATGCAGTATTGACTCGAATTGCATGATATTTAGGCTCTTGAATAGCTGCACGGTCAAGGATCCATCCCAGGCGGCGTTCATGCACCTCGTGCTGAAGGGAAAGGCTGCCGGAAAGGCCGTCGTAGTGGCTGGTTGTGTGCCGCAGGCCGACCGCCACCTTAAGGGCCTTGAAGACGTGAGTATGGTGGGCATTCAGCAAGTGGATCGCGTCGTGGAAGTCGTGGAGGAGACGCTCAAGGGCCACACGGTGCGATTGCTGTCGAAGAACCGACTGCCCGAACTGGATCTGCCCAAGATCCGCAAGAACCCGATGGTGGAGATCATTCCCCTGAGCACGGGCTGCCTCGGAGCGTGTACCTACTGCAAGACGCACCACGCTCGCGGCAAGCTGGGCAGCTATACGCCTGAAGCCATCGTGTCGCGAGCCAAAAGTGTCGTTGAAGAGGGCGTGACTGAGATCTGGCTGTCCAGCGAAGACACGGGTGCCTACGGAATCGACATCGGCACGGACCTGCCGACGCTCCTGCGAGCCTTGATCGCGGCTGTGCCGGATGGAGTCATGCTTCGCGTGGGTATGACGAATCCCCCGTACATCTTGCAGCATCTCGACGCCGTCGCCGAGGTGCTGAACGACGAGCGCGTCTACAGCTTCCTCCACGTACCCGTCCAGGCTGGCAGCGACGCTGTGCTGCTCGCGATGAACCGTGAATACACCGTTGGCGAGTTCGAGCAAGCCGCAGACGTGCTGCTGGAGAAGGTACCAGCACTGACACTGGCCACCGACATCATCTGTGGCTTTCCTGGTGAGACCGAAGAGGATTTCGACGGCACGATGGCGCTCGTGAACAAGTACAAGTTCCACATTATGAACATCTCGCAGTTCTACCCACGTCCAGGCACGCCGGCCGCGAAGATGCGTCGCGTGCCCACGCAAGTCGTCAAGAACCGCAGCCGCCGCTTGACCAAGCAGTTCGAAGTGCTCGCTCCGTACACGTCGCTGGTTGGAACGCAGCAGAAGGTCTGGGTCAACACGGAAATCTCGGACGACCAGCGGTTCACGGTCGCACACACCAAGAACTACACCAAGGTGCTACTGCCACGCGACGACTCGCTCATGGGCTGCACGGCAATGGTCAAGATCACGGCCTCTGCTCGCTTCCACGTGAACGCCGAGGTCCTCTCTCGATCGCAGCCTGCGACGCCCGCTGCTGCTCGTATTCGCGACCGGATCATCGCAGAAGGGCGTCAGTCGTCCAAGGTCTCAGCTATGAAGGCGCTGGCTTCAGCCAACAGTGGAGTCGTGCAGTCCATCACGGGCGGATGCGGTGGTGGAGATGAAGGCTGCGGGTCGTGTGGAGACAACACGAACAAGGCGGAAGGCTGCTGTGGAAAGGGATCGTGTGACACTGGATCCAGTGATGAAGGATGTTGTGGTGGTGGATGCCACACGGCTTCATCATCAGAGGAAGAGGATTCTACGACGGCACAGAAGGTGGATCCAGCTTCAACAAGCCCCCTCTCTCGACTGATCGCGAACGTGCGAGATGATCCGATCGCTCTCGCTGCCGCCACGACTCTAGTCGCATCGGCCGCCTTCGTGCTGGCTCGGATCGTGCGACGATAAAGTCCCGCACTATCGTTTTTGATGAATAGAGGCGTTTCTAAGTGCTCCGGTATTACGCAATGTGTTCTTGTGAGCGGTTCTCTAGCTTGAGTAAGAGCGTCTGGATGAGTTTCTTGCGCATACTCGTTGGTGGCAACTGGGATTCGGTCTGCATGCCTTGCGACGCGCGCAGTGAGCAGCTCAAAGTCCCAGCGGCCGGTAGTTTGTCATCACTGACCCACGTCTTCCACTCTTCCGGAGTCACCACGGTCTCATTATTGAGCACGACGTTAGTGAGCTCCGTCTCACCGCTTGCTGCGAGCTTGACCAGCACCATCACGAGCTGTCGATGGTCGAACATGATCAACTGCAATGGTCCGTAAGTCTCCGCGACTTGAAGTGGATGGAAGCAGTGGAGATGGCCCAGGCGGTCCAGCACTTGCTGCTTGGTCGCTAGATCCAACAGCGACAGCGTCTCTCCGAAATTCCACTCGTCGATGATGCGGCTGAAAAGAATGACGAATACTTCTGCTCTGAACAGGATGCCGGTCTCTGGGTCTCGCTCGAAAGTCCCAAAATGCTCCATGAGTCGTTGCACTTGGCCGCAGTTGAAGTAGTAACTCGTGGAGATAGAGCGTAAGCCGATCAGCTTGGTCTCAGCGTTCACGTCAAGCTGCTTGAACTCGCGAAGGAACTTTTCAAACGCAGCGTCATTGAGTGCCGTGCAGATCGAGTATGGCCGCTTGGTCTGGACAAAGTCGAATTCGAAGATACCCAACCGTGGGAACTGCCAGCCAGTGCCCATGACCACTGCGACGTGGTTCAGACGCATGTTCCGAAAGCCTCCTTGTAGTGGCTGCTGCACGAGTCCGTGCTGAGATGTATCTGTCAGTTTATAGTGGAGCCGAAGCTTCTTCTCCACGCGGTTGGTCTCCAAAATGCGCATGAGAATGCGCCGATCGATAGGGTTGGACATGTTGAGTCGGTAGTGGCCTGTTGGATTCGCTACGTTGAAGGAGATCCACTTGCCCACGCGCTTTTCCACGTGCGCTTGCTCTACATCCGATAGGTTCTTGAGCCCGATGACCATACAGATATCACCACAAACGTCAATCTTGCCGTCTTTGTCCTTGTCCTCGAAGAACTCTTCGGGGGTCTCCATCGACGCGCAGTCGTACAGCTCTTCTCGCGTTGATGGAGAGGACGAACCAGTCTTCGTTCCGCTGATCTGAGGGATCAAAACTGCCGCAGCTGAGGCCTCTTCCACCTGAGATGTGTGTGTCTGGAAGAGGGCGAGCAGTGTGTTGGCGTGGTCGACCGTAAACGAATACTCCTCTGCCAGTAAACGGATACACAGAAGCTTCGCGGCTTCATCACCGTCTCGTCCGCTTCCAAACGACCGCTGCAGAAGTCGCTCGATGCGGACAAGCCCACTGTGGCTGATCATCTCCTCGTGTCGGTCGTAGTTTGGCTGCACTTTCACTTGCATCACGCCACTTGCCGGGATCGTATTCACAAACGCCTTCTCGTCCTTCCGATTGAACGTGTACGGCGCACCATTCCACGTCGCATCGCTGATCTCGGCCTTGCTTTTCCAGCTGAGCAGAAGTAGCTCTTTCAGTAGGATCGCCTCTGCTCGCTCGGACAGATTCAGACTGTACATGCCTCCTCCGTAGATCACTGTCTGCTGGGACGCGTCCTGGATTTCCACGTTGCAGTCTCCGATATCAATCTCGCATTTCGCTATGGCGCCGCTCGCAACGGACCGCAAAATCGCTTCTGTGCCGAGGTTTCCGATGGGATTGCCTCGAATCAGCAGCGTCTCCAGCGTTCCGTTTTGCTGGAGACCGTTCACGTACACCAAGACCGACTTGCCGTGGATGTGGTTGTTGGATACGTCCAGCCACTTGAGTGACTTGTTGGTGGCAAGGCATGCCCCGAGCTCCGCATCGGCATTGCCATTGTTTCCCATTGTGTTGTCCGACAGATCCAGCGACGTGAGCGTGATGTTCTCCATCATACACTTGGCCAGGCACTGTGCAGGCTCGCCTCGGATGTTGTTCCAGGCGAGGTTGAGCGAGCGTAGTGGTGTCGTGATACGCAGCAGTTCACCGACAGCCTTGGCTGCGTGGTAGATATTGTTCCTTCGCAGGTCAAGATGATCGAGTGTACAACGATTGACGAGACACTGCATGAGTACGATCACCGCCTGGTCGCCGAGCTGGTTGTTGCCCAAGTCCAGTGTCTTGAGGTTGACTTGCGGGTCGCGGAGCCCTTTGAAAATGGACATGGCGCCCTTCGGACCAATGCGATTCTCTGAAAAATTGAGATGCTGAAGCTGCCGCAGCGACAGTCCGTTCACAATGGCGGAGGAGCCCGCGCTAGTAATACCGACATTTTTCATGGACAGGTTGTTGACTGGAACAGGCAGCAAGTGCAGAGCGTCGCCAAACGCCTCCGCGCGGTCGTCGCCAAAGTAGTAATTGTCGTATCGCAGCGTCTTGGTCTGTGGGTTGTATCGCGAGGCGCGCTTCTTGAGGTCGAGAACTGGCAGCACGAGCAGCGATTTCTCTTCACATTTGCCGATGTATCGTCCACGCGCTGAGCCAGGACGCTTGCTCATGCCCACGCTTTTGTAGATCTGCCAAAAATCCTCAGGGCTTTCGGTGGGACTCGCGTTGTTGCTCGTGTCGACTTGTGACGGACCTTCAACGCGGATACTATCAACCTCATCGTCGTCCTCGCACACGTCCCGCTCAAATCGCTGCTGTAGGGCGAGACGTTCGGCTCGTATCCGTCCCAGTTCCCTTCGCTCGCCCTCTTCTTCGTCTTCTACTTCTTGCTCTACGTGAACAGCGCCAGCAGCTGAGCCGTCATCATCTCCTTCGACGATCTCTTCATCCGTTCCGTTTGCGTTGATCTTGATCTTGCGGCCAGAGCCCGTCGTGCGGTGGAGCACTTCTAGCACCTTGCGGGTCTTGGCCATCAGTCGGTTGGTGCGGTGGGCGATCTTGTACGCCTTCCACCCTTCCGCTTCTCGTCCATTCGACGACCCGGCAGGCGACACGAGATTGCGGGCAGACCCACGTAACGCCGTCTGCGTCCCTTCTTTCTTATGGAGCTTCCGCCTAGAATTTCCTATTGAAAGATGCTGCTGTGATGCCATGGCTCCCCCTCCTGTCGCTGGTGTGGACGGCACCGACCAGTTCGAACTGCTTCCAGACGAAAGAGGAGTCGGCGGGTGGTGATGAGCGTGCAGATTCGGGTGATGGCCGTGGGATTGCGAGTGGCGGTGGACTGGAGACAGCGGCACGCGTCGCTCGCTGTTCAGACTCGAGTTTATTGCCATAGGTGTCGTCAGTAGAGACGTGAGTGCGGACTCTCTGAGCACAGCCTCAATGGCATCAGGTGGTGACTGGATGGGCGAGAGCTGTCCATTTTCAGAGCCACTGTCTCCCTGCCACGACCAGATCTCTTCACGGGGAAAGGCGGCTTTCATGCGTCGGTGGCTGTTAGGCGATCGCATGTGGTGAGGTGACCGTACAGACTTGGCAGGGGACAGTGGTGTCTCCACTGAGGATGTTGGCGGCGGCGTTGGAGTTGAGAAAGGCGGTGTGGGGGTTGAGAAAGGCGGCGCCGACGGAGTCAGAGGCTGCTGCGGCGAACTCAGTGGCGCGGCTATCGACGACGCCATTGTACGTCCGTGGTCGTGGGTTCGTGTTAGTTGTTGGTGGTGTGCCTGTCTTGCGTGGAGACTCGCTCCGCTTGTCATCACCCCAGCATATTTATAATCCGGTCTCTCCGTCATCTGGGTCAAATGTTGAAGTGACACCTTGATTAGTGTGGACCACATATCGTGTCTGATTGATGTCCTGAAATAGGGTTCTAAATCCTACTTTAGTGTCGCTACAGAGCGAAGTGCGTGGGTCGAGACCGTGAGGGTGGGCGAACTGTTACGGCTGGAAGAAGAAGAGACCGACCGCTTGGGCCGCATCCGTGTTCCTCGCGAGTAGCTACAGTACACAGAGGCAGATAAGACACATACCAACCAGTCCCCGAAGTATGGCGAGCGTGAACGACGTGATTCTGGAGGACATCAAGCCGGCGGGCGGCGGCCCGGACCAGTGGATCGACCACCTGCGGTCGGGCAAGCTGCTCAGCGAGCTCGAGCTCAAGCAGGTCTGCGAGATCGTCAAGCAGATCCTCATCGAGGAGTCCAACGTGCAGCCCGTGAGCAGCCCCGTGACCGTGTGCGGCGACATCCACGGCCAGTTCTTCGACCTGCTCGAGCTCTTCCGCTGCGGCGGAGAGCTGCCCACCACCAACTACATCTTCATGGTGCGTATGCCTAGTGAATAGTGAGCTAGCCTAGCCTAGCTGCCTCTCTCTCTCTCTCTGTTCTAATGGATTGGCTCATTGTAGGGCGACTTTGTGGACCGCGGCCACAACAGCGTGGAGACGTTTGAGCTGCTGCTGTGTCTGAAGGCGCGGTACCCGGACAAGATCACGCTGCTGCGCGGCAACCACGAGTGTCGCCAGATCACGCAGGTCTACGGCTTTTACGAAGAGTGCGTTCGCAAGTACGGCAACGCCAACCCGTGGAAGTACTGCACGGACGTGTTCGACTACCTCAACTTGGCTGCGATCATCGACGGCCGCGTGCTGTGTGTGCACGGCGGCCTGTCGCCCGAGATCCGCTCGCTCGACCAGATCCGCACGATTGAGCGCCAGCAGGAGATCCCGCACGAAGGCGCGTTCTGCGATCTCATGTGGTCCGACCCAGAGGACATCGAGACGTGGGCCATGAGCCCGCGCGGCGCCGGCTACCTTTTCGGCTCCAAGGTCACGGCCGAGTTCAACCAGATCAACGGACTCGAACTCATCTGCCGTGCCCACCAGCTCGTCCAGGAAGGCTTCAAGTACATGTTCCCAGAGCGCAGCCTCGTCACGGTCTGGTCGGCGCCCAACTACTGCTACCGCTGCGGCAACGTCGCGGCCATTCTGTCGTTTAACGAAAACCTCGAGCGCGAGTTCAAGCTGTTCCGAGAGGTGCGTCAAAAAGCTTGGACGACCGAGAGCTCTTGTGGGTTTGGTCGTTTACTGAATGGTGTGTTGTGCGATGTTTTGTAGGTGGCGGAGTCCACGGAGAACCTTGGTCAGCGTGCGCTTGTGCCGTACTTTTTGTAGGAAAAAACGTGTAGGTAGTCAAGACGCGAAGGGCGGGGTGGGGGTGTGATAGTATCAGTGTAGGTAGCGCATAGTGCTACGTGCAAGAGTCCCCCGCCCGTCTTAGGATAGGTGATAGCTTGGTTGGCGGTCGTGCTGCGAACCTAGATTTGTATAGCGCTGGGATGGTCGATCTCCGGACTTGAAGAGTTGAATATATCTTCTGCACTACTAGATGTAGTCGTATCCGTAGTAGTACTCACACGTCGTGGCTTGCATTTCTCAGTTGATCTTTACTACCGCACTACTACTCGAGAGCAAGTGGCTCGACCTTGACGACGATCGGACTCGCCATCGACGACGTCTGCACGGAATAGGAAAAGTTCCAGCCGTGGCCAGCGCCACCGTACTTACCCAGTCGATTCAAGCACACCATGCCGCCTTTGAAGAGCGGGTACACACGCGCGATGCGGGCCAGAGCTTTCTCGCACGCGACGCGAGGCTGGCCATGTCAAACATACAGGTCATCAGCGTCAGTCACCATCTATCCGTGCAAGGCGTGTGGGTCTCGTAGTGAAATGAACGTACATGGACGCCGCTGGCCATGTCCTGCACGGCGTGGAACGACGGTAAGAACCGCATCATGATGTCTCCGTCTCCAGTCGCCGCAGCGCCTCCGTATCGCGAGTCTACATACGCCCCAGCACCTGGGATCGCCGCATCGCCCACGCGTCTACAGCATACATGTCCCCACAATCAGACAGCTCGCCATGAATCCCGTCATGAGCCTCTTGACCTCGTACCCTGCGACTTTGTGGTTGGCTCCATTGGAGCTCGTGCCGGCTACGATCGTTCATCGGCTTGGTGTTAGTGTATCCATTCAGTCGGTCAGCAACATCCTCAGACAAAGAACGCACCGGCCATCTTGCCACCTTCGTCAGTGTCCAGCACGACCATGCCAATCGTGTCGTGGTTGGTCTCTGTGATCAAATCGAACCGCTTGTGCGTGGCTCTTGAGTCGGAGTCTTTAGCTGTTGAGAATGCCTCGGACAGTGGCTTGTATGGAGGACACGACGAGTTCTGCGCGACGACATTGCGGAAGTAGTTGGGTTGGCACTGGTGCTGTCGCCAGTCTTCATGCATGGCACGCGACTTAGTCGTCTCCAGTGACTCCTCTGTGAAGCCCATCATCTTGGCAAACGCCAGTGCGCCGTCGCCAGCCAGCACGCTGTGGGACGTGTGCTCCATCACTGCCCGCGCCACTCGGATCGCGGGTTTCACACGTCGCAGACGCGCCACTGCGCCCATTTTCATGGTCGTACCGTCCAGAATCATAGCGTCGAGCGTGGTTTCTCCATTGGAATCCGGACTTCCGCCGTAGCCGACGGTGAAGTCGCACTGGTCGACTTCACAGCGGTTGCAGCCAGCGACAATCGCGTCCAGTGCGCGCTTCGTTTGCGCCGCTGCGCTGGCGGTTGTGAGCGCCTGGAACGCAGCGGAGGTCGCGCGGGTGAACGACCACGTGTTGATCACCACTGCAGCGTCCACACAGCTCAGTTGCTTGAGTGTGGAGACCCCGAGCAGCGTGAAGAGAGCGCATCGGAGTCGCATGATTGGAGTCGCGTGTTGAAGATCCGCCTGACAAGATGAGCTGCACACTTCATGGCTTCCAGGAAGTCACATCATGAAACCTTTCAAATATGATTATCACATACGAAGGGAAACGAAGAGCTCTGATCTTGAAGTTGCCTTTCCCGTCCAGTTGATTGGCGATAGGTGGCTGGGTAGCTCAGCTTGCCCAAGAAAGCAACTGTGAGCATTCAGTAACGGATTCCTATGAAGACCTCTCTAGAGTTGACCGGAACCATCACTATGGATCAGAATAGTTTGGGCTGGTACTGGCTAAATATACAGCTCCAGCCGACTGGCCTGGCCTGTCGTAGTGTTTGGTTCTGGGAACGAGCGGCCCTTTGAGCCGTATGGCATCGCATTGCTTCGAACAGGCTAGCGCCGAGCCGAGTCAAAGTGACGGAGACGACAGCGACACACCAGCGAGTATGGACGCCCGCAACGCGCCGCCGTCGCCCGGCTCCGCTGTGTCCGGGCTCATGCAGCAGCTCAAGAGCGGCGAGATCTCCAAGATGCAGCTCTTCCAGCAGATCGCCAAGCTTCAAGCAGCGTCTGCGACTCCCTCCGCTTCTTCACTAGCGTCAGGGACAGCGCTGCCGCCGCCTCCTGCGCCGTCCGCGCCGGCAGCCGTGATGCCTCTTCCGTCGCAGTCTTTCGCTGCTTTTCGAACAGCTCCACCGCCTGCTCCAGCTCCATCGAGCACCACAGCGTCCATGATCTTCAGCGGAGGAGCTCTTGCGCCTCCTCCTGTGTCTTCAATGACTCAGCAGTCCGCTTCTGCGCCGTTTGTGACCTTCAACTACTCGCCGCCGCGTGCTCCGGTCCCTCTTGCCACTGCATTGCAGGCAAAAGCCACGAACTCGAGTGGCTCCGGATCCCAACGTCCTGCGGTGTCGCCATCGTCTACACCACGAACTGTCGCGCAGCCTGTAGCCAGCGATGCTGAGATCATGGCGTCAGGCGTATCGCACGACAAAGCACAGCGACTGAGTGTGCAGGAATGGATCGCGAGCAAGACCCGCGCGGCCGCAAGTGCGAACGCCTTCACTGTAACTCCCAGTCTATTTGCCCCACCTCCCACAGGAGGCATCGGAGGTTCTCAAATGTTCGGTGGTGCAGCGGCATCAGGGCCGAGTCTCTTCAGTTTCCTCGGCCAGGTACAGCCACAGCAGCCCGAGTACTCGGCTGCTGCGACTCAACCTTCGACCAATGCGCCTTTCCATTCAAACCCACAGGCCAACGGTGAGTGGGGACAGAACCCTTCGTCTGGAAACTTCGATGGACAGCAGAACACCCGTTATGAAGATGAAGACAACCATAATTACGGAGCAGGCGGCAACGATTACATGAACTTCGATCCTTTCCAGGACGACGGCCGCCATGCAAACGACGGACCGACAAGCAACGGCGGCAAACACAACGGAGGCCGCGGTGGCGGTGATGACGCCAAGTTTCACACTCGTGTGACGCGTTGGAAGTCCCAGAAAGACGCCGTGCGTGAGCAAATGAAGCAGCAGCTTCTACAGAGTGAGCTGGATGAGTGCACGTTCGCACCGAAAGTCAACCCGAAGTCAACGAAAGTTGTAGCAAAACTACGCGGACGACAGCGCAGCGTCGGAGGCGGCGATGGTGACGGCGGTCTTAGTACAGCAGGTGCATTTGCAGTGTCGGAGCGATTGTATCAAGAGGCAGATAACTACAAGGCTCGTGAGGAGCTAGCAGCTAAGCTGAAAGCGGAAGAAGAGGCGGAACTTCAGCGAGAGTGTACGTTCCGACCGAAAATCAACAAGAACAACCCGATGACTGAGAAGGTCAAGCCCAAGTACATGGATATCTCGAGAAAGGACGCGCCCGTGATCACGCCTGCCGCTATCGAAGCTGCTGCAAAGGAACTCGAGCAGTGCACGTTCACGCCTCAAGTGAACGTTGTCAGTCACGAGATGGTGTCCGCTCAGTTGTACTTGCAGCAAAACATCTACGAGCGACTTAGTCGGCCTTGTATCGCGACTGGTGACAACTCGGACGGACGTGGCGGCATGGGAGACGACAGCAGCAACTACGAAGATGATCTGGATATGCACGCGTCGCCTGGTTGCACGCGGTTCCACGCGCAAGACGACATGTACGTGCGGAGCCGTCGAAGAAGAGGCTCCAATATGACCAGTCGCCAGCAAGCAGGGTCCACGCATCGTCCGCGGTCCGCTGGTGGACTCGTCACCGACGAGGAGAAAGCTGAGCGAGCCAGACAGTTCGAAGATTTCTTAGAGAGGCAGAAGTTCCATGAGCAGGCGCGGAGGAAGAAGATCGAAGTCACACAACAGCAACTCGTGGCGCCGCACCGGCCGTCGATCAACAAGAACTCGGTCATGATGATGGAAAACGGCCGCAAAGGGGACTTCTTGGAGCGAATCACGAAATACGCGATCCGCAAAGAGCAAGATACTGTGAAGAACAAGACTGTACGAGTATCGGTATGTATTGGCATTTGTATGGATGAGCTTCATGCTAAGCTGACTAACTCACTCATTTTCCTATTAGGATCCGAACTGTACTTTCAAGCCAGCCATCAACGCTCACAGCTCCAAGCGCAGCGGCCGTAGCGTGACAGAACTCAGTCGGGGCGACTTGTTACGGCGTGAGACGACGCAGAGGCTCATGAAACTCAAGATGGAGCAGGAGGAGATGGCTTCGTTAACGTTTCGGCCGCTATTGAGTCGTGCCTCGCAGCACGTTGAGGGTCGACTCAAGATCCTAAGCAGTCCCGACACGTACTTGCAGCGTATCCAACAGCAGAGCCAAGCTCACAACATCAAGCAGCGACGAGCTGTCCAAGAGAAGGAGATGGAGGAGTTCGCCGAGTGTACATTCAAGCCTCGTACGATTGAGGCGCCCGCGTACGTACAGCGCATCGCACGCAGCGTCGTGCTGACCAAGGCCTTGAAGAAACAACAGGAAGCCAACGCAAAAGCGAACCAAAAGCCCGAGTGGAAATGAACTAATTGATCTCAAATATTATGAATCGATCGGGTTTTGTTGCTGCTTCGTGGAGCTTTGGTGGTACGGCCCGTGAGATAAAATACTGAGGTTGCTGAAATGTGGCTGCTTATGTTACTCGTCGTGAGCTCGCGTGCTGGTGTGGTAGCTGCGCTGGTGATCAGAGGCTCGAAGCAGGCGGTCGTACTCGCTACTTGTCGGACTTGTTGCTGGGGTGCTTCCCCACAATGACCCCGTCTGCGAAAAGCGTCGAGCATGCTGGATGAGTGGCGTCTGTGGGTTCAGCAGTCGGCCGTGCTTCCGTTCAAGTGCCCACAGCATACAACACGAGATAAAGGCGATACTTCCCACTGCGGTGAGCAGTAGCTGGACGGTCGGGAGGTACTGCTCGTATATGCTGAAGACGCCAGCGACTACCATTGGCAGCACAGCGAGCACCAAGTTCTAGAGACAGACAGCAAATCATAAGTTCTCGAAAGTCAGTTTGCAACATAATGGATAGTAAAGACGTACTCCGGCAGCGATGATGGCTCCGTAGGCCGTGCCGACGTGATGCTCTTCGACGACGTCTGTGGAAATGGACAGGTTAGTGATTGATGAAGTCCTCTGAATGAAAACTTCATCAGTACTTACACGGGATTGAAGGCCAGACTGACGAGAAGAAGAGACACGAAGATGCGCCTTGGATAAATAGCAGCATCCAGATCGATACGCGCGTGGTCGCGATGAGAAACTGCGTGATTGTTATGAGTCCAGTCGCCATCACTGTCATCCACCCGCGGTTGGGCACTCGACCAGCGATATACCCGAAGACCGGAGACGCGATGAGTGTTATCAGCGACGGAAGACTCATGACCCGCGAGGCTTGCTCTTCCGCGACGATCTTCTTGGCACAGTAGAGTTGTGTGCCCGGTCCGAACTTCCACATCGGACTGTCGCAATTGATCTCACTGTCGGCGATGTATGGGGGCTCGACAGAACAGTACAATTGGTCGATAGCACGCGTCACTTCACACGATGCAGAGAGCTTTGGCAGCGGCCACGCGTACGGTGGCGACTGGGGACACGCAGGCACAATCTCATGGCAGTCCGTGTAGCTTGCGTAGCTGCCTTCGCCGCATCGCTTGCAGTCTTGCGGTGGCCGTCGAAAGAAGTCGCGCTCCAAAAGCATACTTCCTGCCACAGTCTGGAACGGGATCATGGATCCCCACACAGAGATGCTGGCAAGCAAAATGAACCAGAACACGGCGCTGTAGATAGCATGAACGGAATCAGTAGTTGCATCCGCGTCGGTTGGTCCGAATAAACTCACCCAAAGTGTTTGGCGTCGCTGATCATGACAGCGCTGCCAGTCTTTGCCAGCCGGGGCTGTCCATTAGGAAGTTTCAGCGGCGACGCGGCTTGGACGGATCGATCGATCGGAATGAGCACGACGGTGGCCATCATGGACACGGCACACGTGATTGCGCCGAACCACAGCGAGAACGAGACGCCGAATTGGTCGGCAAAGTACGGGCTGAGCACGCTGTTGAGGATACCGCCGAGGCCTGAAAAACTGTTGCTGATCCCGAGAGCAAGAGCTATAGCGTTCCACGCATACACAAATGTTAGCGCATGAGAAACTATAAACTACAGTCACAGCAAGGATCCTACCGAGATCTTTCTTCTTGAACCACGTCGAGATGAACGTCGTTCGTGCGACGCCGAGACTCTCGCCACCAAAGCCGAAGACAATGCGTCCAATCTGGATCCATAGAGCCCTGTCAGTTGAGTTCCCTCGCGGTATTTACAGTTGCATTGACCACAAGCGTACCAGCATCAACCGGAAGCTGGACACCGTGCAGCCAAACGCCATCACCGACTGGCCGATGAGCACGAAGCACGTGAGCAGCAGCAGCATTTGCTGGGCGCCCACACGATCCACGAGGTAGCCGCCCACAAACGGCAGTACGATGTTAGGCGTCGAGTACAGCGTGTATAGCATATTCTGTCATTCACACACGCCAATACACGGCATCAGTCAGTCAGCTCTCGATCGTCGATGGTGGTAAGACGCATGTGAGTCCACTCACGAAGAGCATTTCGTATTCGTTCTTGTCGACCGAGTCGCTGAAGTGCTGCTGCAGTTGGTTCTTCAGAGCCGCTGGGTTGTGGTAGCAGAAGTTGGAGCCGAACGCCAGCGCGCTGCACAACACCAGCACCGTCGCCTGCAGCCAGCGGTGGCGACGCGGCTCCTGCAGCTGCTGCTTGAGGTCACCATCCTCGTGGTCGTCGTGGCTGTGCTTGGGATCCATTTGCATGGTGCCGCCGTGTTTGGTTGTTGCGTTCGGTTCCATTTCCGATGAACTGCCGTTTCTTTTCCGCCGATGGATGTGCCGCTTCGGAAAAGCACTTCAACTCCCTGAACTCTTGGATATCGAGTTCTTGTTTTATGCGACTTGTGCCGACTGGCCACACTGTGTTCACAAAAAGTCAGGATCGACATCTGTGTTTCACGAATTTTGAGGAAAATAGCTGATTTTCAAATACAATTATCCTTTCCAAATTGATACAAGGCGCGACGAATCGTTTCCGGGATTTCTTCGAGTGGCGCGACGCCCGTGGGGGTCTCTCCAGCGCATTGTTGAGATTTTTTTCGCGTATGCAGGTGCTCGTGCACGCGTGTGGGAGCTCACCCTTACTGACTATATCGCAATAAAATGATCATCTGTGGGCAATTCGTGTTGCTGATGAAACCTCCACACCTGTCATTCTCACTCTCCATCCTCCATCCTTTTCGTACCTTTAGAATGATAACCGCATGAAGACTTCACAATCGGGATTATGGTGCTGCTGAAGAGCTACTGAGGCAACGATGAAGTCCATATCGTCCCATGCCATGTCGGTGTCAACGAAATTGACTCTCCAAAGGGACGACTGTCTGAGCGAGGATTGCGATGGCCTCAAGTCCGTGCAGGCCATCATCTTCCTGGGCACAAGTCAGGCTGGCGTGCTCCTCACATCTTCAGTGCATTCTGGACGAAGAGCACGGTGCAGATGTGACTGTGCCCTCGAGAACCTTGGCGTTACTAGTCTTTCGTGGTGCAAGAGCGACAGCGACTTGGCAAGCAACTGATGCTGCGTGAGCTTCAGACAACTTGCAACGCGTGCGTCTGCTCCGCATGCGTCAACTCCGATCGTAATCGCACGATGCACGGGTTGCTGCTCCATAATCGAGAGCTCCGCCGACTCCGCTAGTAACCCCCCGCCCCTCGACCAGCTCCAGCCTAGTGCACCGCTGTGACTACGCCAGCGCCAGCAAAGCCCGCCCTTGTGTCTCCATCAGTACTAACATGTGCTCATGTGCCTGCTCCAGCGTCCGCTCTATTCTTGCGACTGGTTTAGCGCCAGTAAAGCCATCCTTTCCCAATCGCGCGAAGCGGATGTGCTGACTCATTCTTCTATTCTGCAGACGCGGTCAAGTTCATGTGTTTGCCCTTCAGCCTGTCGAGCAGCTATTCCAGCAACACCGTGGGTCTAACATTCTGATCAGTTTTCTCTAAAGCGTTGACGTGCGGGTCAACTCCGACTGTGAATGCTGACGAGCAGAATAGCCATTATCTGGTCATTTCTTTCAGCACGGAAGCGGCTGGGAGGCCATAGATGCAACTGCTCAAGACTGTCAAGCAGATCGCCAACTTTGACTGCACAAGCTCACTTTTCAAATAGATAAGGACAGGTTATATGCGATGAGGTGGTCTGTGCTACGTTACTCAATGGGTGCACTCTATCCATAAGGCAAGATTGAAGTGTTTGGAGTGGGTTTCCTCAAGAACAGGTGGGGCACGTTTTGCATCAATCCGTCCGAATCCACCGAGCAATACAATCTCCACTGCAGTAGGATAAACCGAATCAGGCTGACAGGTAAAACTGCTGTCTTCCTAACTCCATGCATTGCTTGTTGGTTGGTGCGGAAGATTCGTCGTCTTTAGTTGATGTCGTTTTTTGGATATACCTGTTCATTCAATGCATGAGCAGGAGAAGTGAGTACCGCAAACGACATTAACCCTTTCGCGGCAAAAGGGAGCAAAATGCCCCCTTTTGGGGTCTTTCCCAAAGGTGGGTGAGAAATTCCGGCCAAAAGGGAGAATTTTGCTCCCTTTTGCAAAACTGGTTGGTACACTTTCATCTGTTTCAATAATTTAGGTTAGGTTTGAAGCAACCTGATTGGGTGCAATATTCAGAATGTCCAGAGTTGGGACAAAGGTGAGATATCTCAGAACTACAGAAGGGAGCATTTTGCTCCCTTTTGCGTCCAAACTACTTGAGTTCACTATCTGGTAGAGTTCCTATTGTAGAATTCGGTTCGCGAAAGGGTTAAATGACCAGGCTATCGTCATGTCCGTTGTCTAGTATCGAAAAAAGACCCATTGGTGGAAACGAAAGCGTTCATTGATCCTCCACGGACCATGCTGTCCTCGTGCCGCAAACATGTGCCTGCGACCGCAAAGACAAGTCCCAGGTCATGAGACAACTCTAATTGGTCAGGTATACCCTGGTCTTCATGGCTTGAAGCGCCCTGGGTGCCCGATGCGGATCAAGCTTGCGCACTCAGCCCAACGGAGTCGGAGGGAGTTTGGAAAGTGCGCTACACACGTGATGATGGTCGCTGCTCTTGTGCGATTTGCGTGGGGACCGTGTAAGCGCCAAATGGGATCCAGACTCTGTGGAAGCAAGCAAACACAATAGAGATCGAAGGGTTCCCTATGAATTGCAGGCGGGCAAGCGACGATGGCGGATGTCCACCTGCTGTTCGATGCGTGCGCGGAGAAGTGCCTAATCTTGGCTGAGTATTTGGTGCACTCTCCCACGTTTGAGAGCGCTACCGTGAAGATCCTGAATGATCTGCCGTTGTCGGCGTCCGAGCAACGCTTTTTGTAGCCATTCGTCATGGCCAGGGGCATAGGGTGAAGCACCTGTCGTCTCGTCTCAAACTCTTCCTGGATGGTTAATCGAACCACATAGGTGAAAGATCACAAAATAGGCGAAGTGCTTGCTCGAGGGTGTTGAGCAATACAAGGTCCTGGTCGGTGAAGATAACTTGAGGACTCGCAATACTCCGATACACAAGCTTTTTTGCTGCGAGATGGTCCACATGAGATCTGCTTCTGGTGCCACTCAGACAATGCAAGGCGTGGAGTGGAGTGGGATCAAGTTGTGTGGTTATGATTTTGCGTGTTGTGTCTTGCAATGATCGTATGTGTATTGGTCGTGATCTGTTTTGTGCGTGTTTGATCGGGCGATTGTGTGAGTTTTTGTGCGTTGTAACCGTGTAACTTGTCAGCGTGCCCGAGCAGTCCAAGGGGGTAGACTCAAGTTCTACTGTGTTCGCACTCGTGGGTTCAAATCCCACCGCTGACACCCTCTTCTACTTTTGCCACACACAACACACAAAAAGACCCAGAACACAATTAGGCCCCGGTCCAAGTGGTTGCTGCTTTGCTATGCTGGAAATTTCCGACACTACGATTAATGGCCTGTCACTATCACGTCCACCGTTTTGAGAGCACAGTTCTCAGAACGCCGGTCTGTGGCGTTCTGGAGCTGGCACATTTGTGCCAGCCATGGACGACGAAGCAGCCATCGTCGTGGCCGTCGTTGTCGCTGCCTGCCCGTCCGGGGCAGTCGCGTCACGGGATCTGCGCAGTCTCCGAGCGCGTTGTCCACTGTGATCACTGTCTCCATCACAACCTTTGAAGATCCTCTGACTGCGGCGAACACGAGCTGGTCTGGAAAGAAGCTGCGGTGCGGTAAAGCTTCCTTCCTCCCCATGTACGAGCTTGTGTTCGATGCGTGCGAGACCAAGCCAGCTCCAAACCGCAAGCACAACCCCATGAACGGACTTGCATTAAGAATTTACACGTTGGTTCGCGAAAGGGTTAACGATACTCGATCTAGCGGGGAGCAACAGAGGAATGTTCATCATTTCAAACAGCAGAGCAATAGTCTACATGCATCAAATCCTAAACATCCTAGACACGATGAGCAACCGGATTATTCGAATGCCTACAACTGAAGAACAAGACACCATCGAAGCCCGCTCTACACTATCGCCGCTTTTCAGACGTCATCGGGGAATTGACGGCACGCCCACCAAAATCCATCGAAATTCCGCGGCGAAACGACTATGAACGCTGGTATCCTCGGGAAAAAATCACCGGCTCAGCATCCAAGCAGTTGTCGATGCCTCAGGTGCTCTTCGGTCAATCTCCATTCGATCAGGATCTACAAACGAAATATCATCGTGGAACGGGTCTGATTTGAGAGAAATAGCAAGTGATTTCGGGTGCTATATTTTCGGTTTTGTGTCTAACCAACCATTTTGTTAGCTTGTCGACAAGCGCATGCAAAGACTAGCATGGTTATGGAGTTTACGTTTGGCCATTTAAACTATCCGTTTAGAATCCTACTTGGAAAGTTGGAGTTGAAGACGATCATGCATCGCTCCCAACTAACCACTAACCAAAGGGTGTGCATTCCTCCACAGCTTGCTGCTATACTCCCTATAAATCGAAGGTGAAGATCTATATTTGGTTCAGGCCTCAAGTGATGGAGATAAGGATTTAAAAGACCAAGACCCCAGTCTCCAGTGAACGGGGTAACGCCAAACGTAGCGACATATCCTCAATATTTTCTGGTCGTTTCTAGTACACGTCAAGAAAAATACATGGAACAAAATTCCGACTCCAAAACGAAATGAGCATTATTGCAGGGTTATAGTGTTGTCAATTCACTTTTTGGAGTAGCTGCTGGAGAAGCTGGACCTGGCGTTGTTGCAAGCGAAAGTGTTTCTTCATGCTGCTGTGGGCGGCAGCGAGAGCGTAAATGCCGCCGTCACTCGATGTGTGAGCAGCTAGAAAGGTTGTGAACGCCTCCATGCCGGATTGCAGTGCGGTCGCAAGTTGCACCGCATGTGGCGCTTTTGATGGCGTTGATGCTGGAGGTTCGGAGCTCCTCGTCCCTTCTTTGCTTTCTCCTTGCACGTTGTCGTCGTCTAAGTCGGTGTTCATTAGGACATCCCATTGATACCTGAGCCTTATGCAAATGCATCGGTTAGGATTTCTCACATGTTTTCGTCAACTGGAGCATCGCGCTCGCGGTTGTCAGCAACTCTAGATTTTCTTTCAGATACACAAACTTCAACTTGCAGTAGTTGAAGTGATGAGCCAAGCCGAGGTCAAATGTTGATGCAAAGGTGGTTCCTGAAGCATTGAGATATGTGCAAGTTGAGGCGATAATCAGTGGTACCGCACTAGATATTCCCAAGATCACGAATGCGGCTGCGGTGGGCACACGAAAACGCCTTGCCACCTGCGAGGCATCGAACTTCCACACTGCAGAGAAAGGAGATATCGAGGAAGTGGGTCCACTCTATTCCCTTGTCAGGTGCTTCAAAATACCATCCTTCAACAGGACACAACAAAAAACAGTTCAACCCCTCTGAATAATGGCACTCCAAGAAATTATTTCCAACTCTAACTAAGCTGGACTGCTCTGGACATAAACCAAATCGATAAATGAAGGAAAGGGTATGAAGAAATGCAAGGTCGTCATGACGTGGTATGGGTGGAGGTACTAGGTGATGTCGGCTACCTCATGGGTGCTGTCAATATCTGGAAGGATTCAAAATCGTCGGGCAATTCCATGGCCTTCTACTATACGTAAGTCCGGCGCCTAGCTGCCTCACCAAGTGGCTTGTGCGTCTTGCAGGCATGTCAGAGAGCGTCCTATCTCCTCGGGCATGCATCTATCATCTCCATGGGTGATTGGGGTGTGTCTGAGAAGGAAAACAACATGTCATTCAGGTTTTGTGTCGCAATTGTTTAGAGCCTCCAGCGGATTCGAGTCAGATACGACCGTGGTGTATCGTGGTGGAAGCCTATCCAGATCTGTGAGCAGCTTGAGCACTTTTCCGCACGGCTAGATCATGGTGTCTATAGTTGGTGCCAATGTCGTGCTGGCATTCAGCACTGCTTTGTGTTGCTCGCCTTCGAAGGAGCACGTGAGCCAGAAGATGTCGACGGATATGATCCAGCGGCTGATCCACCATGCAAGGTCGAGAAGCTGGCAGTGCTACAATGAATGGAGAGACTAATTTTTCATCCGTCGTGTCGAGATGTTCGTCAGTCCCGAAAGGGTTTTGGCAAAGCAACTCAGTCGGAAGCTGGCGTATCATATCACATCGCCATGTGACGAAGCGCCTCCCAGCTCAGGGCCTGACAGACTCCAGTCTGAGGTGCAAAAGGCAATGTTCGGAAACCGATCGAAGCGACCGCCTCCTCGCGCGTCCGACGCGAGTTTGAACGTGAAGAGTACTGCTGAGGTTATAGACTATCTGGGTCGTCTTGCGTTGTCGACGAAGTCCTGCCCACTCAAATGGTGGTCGAAGAGCACGAAGGCTTTCCCGGTGCTCGCCAAATTGGCGAGGAAGTGGCTCTGTGTGATGGCCACGACGGTTTCCTCTGAACGTGCGTTTTCAACAGATGGGAACACGGTGACGGCAAAGCGATGCTCGCTGGCGGACGTATCGTGCGCGACATGGTGTTCATCGCAGAGAACGAGAAGGCGTTTCGAACTCAGACCGAGCTACTCCCATTCAACCACATGTTCCCCTCAGAATGCGACAGCGACGAAGAGTCTGAGGACTCCGTTACCTACGTGATTGACGCCAGTACTACGACAGCCTCGCCAGTTCAAATCGGTGAAGATGGCGGAAACGACGATGCGACCATGCAGACAGAGGACTAGATTTGAGTTGTATACATCTTGGTGAATACACTGTGCGTTTATATGATAGCATTTGTTCAGTTGTGTCTTCGTGCTGGAGTACTCATTAATAAAACTCCAGCACTATGGCTGCAGTTGGCTTTTCATAGTCTTCAAGGCAAAGATAACTTGGCAATTGTCAACACTGGTGTCTGGTGGGGATGGATCCGAGCACGACCTTGCTGGCTCGATGATGCCGGCGCCCTCCGCTACACTACATATGCATGAAGCTACACGAACCTCTGTGTCTACATAGAGCACTTCAACACTAGATCTGTTCACAGACCGAAAATCAGCGCGGAAAAAGAGAATATGCATCGGGGAGTATCTTGAATCAACCACTTCAGCTACGAGATGCGCAAAAAACTAGCGTCCAGCGGTGATTCAACATTCTACCATTGAAACGTTTCTTCAAATTTTTCTTCACTTGGAGACGTTAACGAACGAAAGCTCACAAGACTGTGATCTGATGGACGACTCATCTTGGAAGGCACGATTGGAGTAAATGATGTAGTCTGCGAGGCGCTTGGAGTGGCGCTCCAATTGACTTGGAGAGCGTGAAGGCACGACGATAAGCTTTGCTCCGACGCTTCGATTGTGATATCTTGCCCACTAAGCTGTCGGAAAGGGTCAGAACCCTCAGATGGCATGCTGGACTCACTTGAGTCGCTCTTGACCTCCTTGCCCGCAAGAACCCGCTGCAATTGATGAGTCGGCGTTTTCATTGACTTGATCACCAGCCACTGCAGATTGACTCGCGATTTCAGAACAAGTAGCGCATCGTTTAGCTCACTACAGCGTTTACGGTTGGAAAAAATGGTGCTTGCGATGAACTTACTCGACAGTATTTACCCCGTTTTAAGATCATGATGAGCCATCACGCGCCCCAGTTGTTGGGCTTCTTGTTGGGCACAAGCGAGTGTGCGGCCTAATGCCACTTGTGCGTCGATCGATGCAGCCAGTTGCTTCCTCAGGCCAAGATTGGTCGAGTGTCGGAGCTGCAGTCGCTCATGAGCTACATGCACGTCTTCAAGACAGCAGCGCCTGTCATCTCTCGCTCCATTCCGGGCATGGGACTCCGTGCCCAGGTCACACGATGGAAACAAGCAACCACACACCTGTGTAAACGATGTCGCACTAAATACTGACTGCAAACGTGGTCTTCATCTTGGAGCCTGGTGAACTACGGATGCAAGGCAACGCATGCAATGGTCGGTGGAGTGAGGCCAGCTTTGTGTGTCTGTGAGTGGTATATTTGTGCGTGTTGTGTGTGTTCGGCGATCGTGTGTCGTGGTTTGTTTTGTGCGTGTTTGATCGGGCGATTGTGTGAGTTTTTGTGCGTTGTAACCATGCAACTTGTCAGCGTGC
>JAADXE010000068.1:0-65346 GCA_023337545.1 Pythium coloratum
AGGTCACGGTCTCCAACCTGCTCGCGGTCAAGCCCAAGTCGGGTATCGTCGCTGTGAACCAGAACTTTGGCGACGAAGCCACGCTGTCCAACATCTACATCCAGTCGACGTCGTCCAAGGCGGTACCGGTGTGTCTCTGGTCGCAGGGCACGACCAAGGGCAAGGAACCGAAGATCACGGGCGACGGTCCACTGCCACCGACCTGCAACTACAGTCCGAGCGACGTCCACCAGACGCTGCGCAAGCTGCTGCGTGCCTAGGTAGCTAAGAGGCTACAACTGGAGAACGGGAAATGTGTGTTGTGAACATGTCGTCAGTGCAAGGGGCCCGCGATCGAAGCTACCTCGAGACATCACTGGAGACGACTAAGTGATACGTGAGAAAGCCAATGAATAGCGTAATTGAATGTCTGTGTACATGGCTTCTGAGCTCTCGGTGTTTCTACAAGCTGTTAGGCAACGTGGTTTGTCCGGATTAGATCAGTTGCCTTTCTCACTCGACCAGTCGACCATCACTCTGTAAATTAGCTTAGCTTCAGCCGTACTGTTGCCGACAGAACAAATAACTATATAGTGTTGTCTGAATGTACCTGTGCTTGAGAATGTTGCGCCAACGCGAGCTTGGGTTGTGTTGGTGGAAAGCAGCAAACCAATCCGCTCTCCAAGAAGCTCCAGGCCGCCGATCCCGTCGCCGCGTCTCCTGCCTCTCCGTCGACCAGCGCCGCCCACGACACACACTACGACACTACGCGTCTGTGTCTGCCGTCATTGTATCCGCCTGCGCGTCGAGTATCTTAATTTTTGAACCCCCTCCAGTCTCCATTTGGAGATCTCCCGCGCATTCGGCTTTTCTATCCAGAAAGGCATTTCTCCACATTCACCATGGTACGTCTCTCTCTCTCTCTCTCTTGTCCAAAGCGCTCTGTAAATGCGGTTGTATACGCGTTTATCTAACACACGTAAATGTGCTTTTCTGCGACCTATTAGGTGATGAACAAGAGCAGCAAGATGCTCAACTACATCAACTACCGCATGAAGGTGACGCTCCAGGACTCGCGCGTGCTGGTCGGGTACTTCATGGCGTTTGACAAGCACATGAACCTCGTGCTGGGCGACACCGAAGAGTTCCGGACAATCAAGGCCAAGGTCAAGACCAGCGTGTCCGAGGAGCGCGTCGAGAAGCGCCACCTCGGGCTCGTCCTGCTGCGTGGCGAGAACGTCGTGTCGCTCACTGTCGAAGGCCCGCCGCTTGAGCCTGAGAACGAGACGGTCGGTCCCAGCGGCCCTGGCGTCGCGCGCGCGGCCGGTCGAGGCATCCCAGCGGCTCCACTTGGCGCGCCGCCCATGGGACTCATGGCTCCGATGCGTGGCATTGGCGGTCCGGCGCCAGGCATGATGCAGCCAGGACAAGGTGAGTGGTTTTTTAGATACTACTGTACTTGGGTTTTGTATGGACGGAGAAGGGGGATGGCGATGGCGATGGCGATGGTGATGAAGGGCTTCCAGATGATCAGACATCGAACAGATAGGCGACAGTGGGCGTCCGGCTCTTCCTCCCGAACCCAGCTGAGCGAACAACCTTCCAATTCTACCCAACGTACTACCGTTGATCTTAGTATGATGGAAGCCCCCGACCTCACCTCGCCATCACCACCTCGTCTCCACAGCCAGCCCAGCCAACTAGCCTCGTGATGACGTTTTCTAACGCACTATGTGTGATTGTGTGTGGTCCGTAGTCGCTGCTCAGGCTCAGCCGATGGCGTACGGCCGTGGCCGTGGTATGCCAGGTCCTCCACCAGGCATGCTGCCTCCTCGTCCAATGGGCATCCCAGCTATGATGCCTCCTCCGGGCATGGGTCCTCCTCCGGGTATGATGCCTCCAGGCATGATGCCGCCGCCAGGCATGCGTGGGCCTCCAGGTCCTCCAGGCCCGCCACCAATGATGCGACCACCAGGCCAGTAAATGATGAAGACAGAAGACGAAGACCACACAAAGACACCTCGTGTTGGGCCATTCTAGAACAGCTTACGACGACCGGATCCAGACCCGTAAATATACGCAAACCCTTCGCTTTGCGGACCGCCATCTCGAGCTAGGCCTCAGTGTCGTCCTCGACGACCGCGCGCTCCATGATGAACTTGCCTTCTTTGTACTTTTGCGACGACTCCATCGCTCGGATCTACCACACAGCACATACAATCAGCGTACAATGCACAGTGTCAAGGCTCAAAGAAAAGAGGGTAAAACGCACGTATTTCCAGCCCAAAATGGACTCGCAGCCGCGGCAGATCACGTCGCAAATCGTGTGCATTCCTGTCATCAGGTAGCGGTTGCGCGGCACGCCCGTGCGCACATTAAACCTACGCAGCCCAGTTAGTATCCATCGGTAGTCGTCCTTATAGTCGCAGATAGACAACACTATCAATACGCACATGGCGTTGAGCAGGAAGGCCTTGCCTGTGCGTCCGAAGAACGACTTGGCTATGATGTCGTCGCGGTCGGCCACGACGTTGGCGCACTGCGCGCAGCGGAACACGCGCATGCCGCTCAGCGCCAGTAGCTCACTCGACTGGCCGTAGATAGACAGCTTCTTCATATCATCAGCCTGTGTGTCATCCACTGTGTCGTGGTGGTCGCTATTGCCGCTGGACGACGCATCATCATCCTCATCTTCATCGTCTTCGTCTTCATCTTCCTCACTGTCCTCTTCGTCCTTTCCGTTGGCACCCTCGCTGAGCAGCGCCTCCACTGTACGCTTCCACACAGCGCGTGGATCTCTGTACTCGATCTCCTTGGAGCCCGCGCGGATCACTACAAGCGGCGCCATGCTTCCATACACTCAGCTTTTGTTTCTGTAGCTCTTCAAGTTGCTGCACTTTTCTTCTTCCAACGATATCGGCACGTCGCTTCAGGATCTTCGTCCAGTCGTGACGTGCGGATAGTAAACATTCTTACAAAAAGCGCTTTTTACAAAAATATCCAATTCTTTTCGCCCTCCGAATGAGAAAGGCAACCAACACAGTCTATGATGATGAATGAAAGTGAGAACGAAGTAATAGATCTAAATGGCACGGCGCTTCTTGGCGTCGTGCTTGAGCACGGCCTTGACGTTGCGGGTGTGGGCGGCCTGGACCTCTCGCGCGCCCTTGAGCACCTTGCCCTGGACCTTGCGACTCTTCTTGATCATCATGAAGTGCTTCGTGCGGCGCTTCTCCGTGTTGGTCGTACCACCGCCGTGCTGCTTGGCCTTCCACGTGTCACGCCCCTCGAGCACGCTCTTGAGTCGCTCTTCCTGGGTCATGCGCTTCTTCTTCGAGTAGCCTTCCAGGTCCCCAGGCGCGACCTTGGTCATCTGCACCTCGTTCTTCGCGGCCATGGCAGCGGCCGCGATCTCATCGGCCTTCTTGCGTCGGCGACGCATCTTCGGGTCCTTCATCTCGGCCTCGCGCTCCTTCTTCAGCATCTCAATACGCTCGAAATCCTTTGGCGTGAGGATACGACGAGCAGAGATACGCTCGCTCTGTGGCTTCACGACGACCTCCTCTTCTTCCTCGTCGCCTTCCTCTTCACCCTCATCGTCACCACCGGCGTTGTTGCCCTCACCATCGGACTCGACGTCGATCCACTCTTCCTCCGAGTCATCCGACTCGGACGACGCCAGCTCCCAACCGTCCTGGTTGTCTTCACCATCGAAACGACCGGCTTCCTCAGCGGCCTCAAGCAGATCAGCACCGTCGACGCCTTCAGCAGCGACCAGCTCACCGAACTGCTTTGGACGCGCAGACTCCTCGTGGAACTTTCCTCGGTCCTTCCGCTTGAGCAGCGCCGGGTGGATGTCACGGATCAAGTTCAGGATACCACGCGCAGCCATCACGATCGTCTTGTCACGCATGCGGTTGTACATCACGAGGTCCTGGATCAGAGCGTCCATGCCTTCACACTCGAGCACGAGAGGCACACGGCGGAAGATCTCACGCAGCGCGTTGATACCAACGGCAATCACTTCCGACGTGCAACGCTCGGTGACGAAGTTGTTGGCGATACTCTTGACAATCGGCAGCAGCTCCTCTGGAGGGATCTCGTCGTGGCACGACTGCACCATGTAGGCCAGGATCTGGGTCACGTTGTTCTGGTGCGACTGCAAATAACGCTGCAGCAACGGGTACAACTGCAGCAGCACGATCTTGTGGAAGCCGACGATGCGGCCAATGAAGTTCATCATGAGCAGCTTGACTTCGAAGCGCTCCGTGCAGCTCTTGAGGGCCTTGAACTGCTTCTCAGCGACACCCAGCGGGTCGTTCAGCAGCTCAATCGCAGGGAACGTCGCCTGGAAGTTGAGCTCACGCAGACGCGCACGCTTGTTCTTCTTCAGCGCCTTCACGGTCTCACGCTGACGCTTGCGGGTCTTCTTAGAGTGGTTGTGGTAGTCGACTTCGACGGTCTGCTTCTTCTCCTTCTTCTGCTTCTCTTCATCCTCGAGGATATCGTCATCGATACCCAGGAAGAAGTTGATGGCCATGACCATGAGCTTGGTGTTCTTGCTGGTACACGCCGTGGCGATCACATTCGCCGTGCGCGTGTCGTGCCACACCTTGCGCTTGAACAGATCCACGAGCACCTGCAGCGACTTGATGGCCGCGGTCTCGCTCTCGTCCTGCAGCATATCGAACAGGAAGTTCTGCAGCGCCTTGTTGACCTTGACGTTCTTGTTCACGGCGTTGAGCTGCTTGATATCGGCGACAATGTGGCCATACAGAAGCTCACGCAGACGCTTGTCCGGACAACGGAACAGCTCAAAGAACACCTTGAGCAGCGTGATCGGGTCGATCAGGTTACGGTTACGCATGAGCATCAGCGCCTGCACAAGCGTCTTGCGCAGGTCCTGCTCCAGCACGAGGTAGTTTTCACGCAGCAGCTTCATGATCTGCGTTGGGAACTGGGCCATCTCGACTGGGTAGCACTTGGCGACGTGGCTCAAGAACGACACGAGCGCGCCGAAATGGGCCGACTCCTTGGACGGCTGCAGCTCAAAGAGCTGGTACTCGCTCTCGTAGTGGCGCAGCTGCATGAGGAACTCGGATTTGTATCCGTCCGGGTCACGCTTGACCATGTTCTGCAGCTGCGGCAGCTTGCCGATCACATCGGGACGCGATGCGTTCACGGCCGACATGATGGATACAGGCGTGGAGTGGCGAGGGTACTGCAGTAGCGTGGATGCTGCCCGTGGAGGTGGCTGGCTACGTTTGGTTGCGCTGTGTCTGTCGGCAAAGGCTGCGTGCGTCCTTTGATGTGCCGCTTGTTCCAAACGAGCAGCTCAATTTCACAAAACCAACCATTTCAAAGGCGAGACAGCCTTATTACAGGACCCGCAACAGTCGTCACTCAAAAACTAAGCTAATCCTGACGGGCTAATTCACAGTAAGTACGGTCCGATCTTCAACTGCGAACTTACGGACTGCGGCCCTTACGTCAACATCAGCTCAACGAGTCCTACAACTGCTCAATTGGGAAGCTACGGTATTCCGGAAGAAGACGAGTATGACGCAGTTCCCAGCGGCCGGCGCGTGCGCGGAGCTGCTGCTTGCAGACAGGAAAGACGCGGTGTATGAAGGTGAGGTGAAGAACCTGGTGCGGGAGCTGCTCGAGCGGTGCTGTGGCACGCACGTGCTGTCCCAAGTGCTGCCCGAACTCACGTCCGTGTCGGCGCTTCTCTACTATCTGCTGGTGCTGGGACGCAAGAGACCGCAGCAAACGCTCGGTGAGGAGTACTGTGACGTGATGCGCGTGGCGGTGGATACGACGCCTGTGAGCAAGGGCGTCTCTGTTGTCCATAACGTCGCGTGGGCTCGGCACTTAGCGTGGATCGCCGTCGCGGTGCTGCCAAAGTATATCGCGTCGCGCTCGCAGACAGGATGGCTGAACCTCTCGCAACTGACATGGTCACCTCGCGAGCGTATGGCTCAGCAGCTTCGTCAGCGCCAAGCGGCTCAGGCGGCGAATGGCTCCTCGACGGGCAGTGCTGTTGTGGCTCCTCAGCAGTCGTCAGCACGCTCATTGCTCTCCACCATCGACAGATTAGTTGCCCAGTTCAAGACACTTATGGCAGCGATTGAGGCGAAGGTCATGCCCACTGGGTACGAGTTCTCGCTGGCGCCGCTGCAGAATTGGCTCTCGCAGGTGCACTTGGCGTTGTTCTACATATCGGCCAAGTACCTACACGTGGCCAAGCGCATCGCAGGGATCGAGTACGTCTTCGTGCGCAAGGACATGCATCCAGCACTCAACTTGTCGCTACTGGTACGTACACACGTTATCGCTGTATGAGTCACCCACAGGACTTAGTCACGGACGTTTCCATTGTATGTGCAGGGCTACGTCATGATGATTCGCCTGGTGACGACGTCTCTTTCGGAGCTGAAGCGGGTCCGCAAGTTGCAGCAAGCAGACGCCAAGCTGAAAATCGACTCGCGCTTGGCGTCACAAGGCACCGTGCTTACTGCGCGCGTTCCAACGGCACTGTCGTCGTCCACCCAGGCGTCCGACGCTTTGGCGTCCTCCAAGTCCAAGAAGAAGTGCGCGCTGTGTCTGGGCGAGCGCGTGTCGCCCGCCACGACACCGTGCGGCCACGTCTTCTGCTGGGAATGTATCGTCGGCTGGTGCCAGAAGAACAAGCCCGAGTGTCCGATCTGTCGCCAAGAAGCCCATCCGCAGCAGATCAAGTGTATCTACAATTACAATTAGAAGTCTCGGTCCTCGGTCGGGTTGTTTTGCTTGTCTGTCTGTCTTTATCTTTCTAGTTCTTTCGTCGCTTGTTGGTGGTCTTCTTGTCGGACCCCTTGGCGTCTGGCGTCGCGCGCTTGGACGCAGTCGCCGCCTTCTTGCCTGGCTTGGCCTCGTCCTTCTTCGCGTCTTCACCCTCCGTCTGCTTTCGGGCTTCCAGGGCGTCCTTGTAGACCTGGTCGCGGCTCAGCGCGTTGTTCACAAATCGCTTGGACGCCTCCTTGTCCAGCTTGAGCGACGGGCCCTTGGCCAGCTCCTCCGTGTCCTTGATCTTCTTGATAAACGTCTTCACACGGTCGAGTTCCTGCTTGACGTGGGTCTGGCGGATATCCTTGGATGACACGCCCTGCGTCTTCAAGTACACGTACAGAAGCGCATTGATCGAGTACGCTACACATTCACAGACAGTCAGCAACCACATCATACCCTTCAGCGCGAAGAGCTCTTGACGATCGTGAACGTACCCAGTGAGACCTGGACCTTGGCCTTGTCCACAGGCGTGAGCTCCTGCATGAACTCCTCCACGGACTTGTCGCCGAACACCTTGAGGTGTTCCTCCACCGCCGCCAGTGTCTGGTCGACACTCGCAAACGCTTCCACGGCCGCCTCGCTCATTATCGCTAGTCTCTTCTTCAGGTGAATGGCGTTGCCTTTGTGCTTGATGGTAACGTTTCTTGGTTGGTCGCCCACCCAGTGTTAGATAGAGTTCTTAACTGCTTTGGAGACAATAAAACCCCTGGGGTATTACAAAATCTAGGCATGATCCAAACGGACGAGGTGATGAAAATGGGGGAAGATCGAAGTGATGCACTTTTGGGGATGCTAATACATGTATTTTGACTGTTCAACGGCACTACTACACGATGGTAGAGGAAGTGGAATCCTTTCTCTTCTTGGCTGCGTGCTCATCCACGCCCACGGCCACACTTTCCTTGGTCATAATGGCGGAAAACAGTAGCCGTTGCATCTCCATCATCTCGTCCATCTTGTGGGCGAGCTCATTGAATCGCCGGTCCATCAGCAGCAGCATCTTGACCATCGTCGAATCGTCCATCGTCTGGGTATCGTTAGGGGCCGCCACAACGTCACTGGAGATCGCAGACGCCGGTCTTTTGGCTGCTCGCACAGGCGCTGGTGCTGCCGCCGCTACTTGTGCGGTGACAACAGGAGGTACTGGGGCAGCAGCCAAGGGCGCAACGGCCATCGGCACCGACTCGACCATATCCGCAGGAGTCTGCACTGCAATCGGCGCTGGGTGGAGCTCTTCCTGCTGCACAGGCAGCTCAGCAGTCGCCTGGGTCGGTTGCAACTCTTCGTCGTCGCTCTCGCTGGATCGGACGGCTTCCTGCGCCATTGCAAGCGCCGGGTGGGTCACCACGCCCGCCATGAGCGCGTCGGTAGCCTTCTTGGTGGCGTCCAGCGACGCGCGCTTCGCCGGCTCGGTCTTCACGGGCTTGAGGCCAGTGCCGGCGCCCATGAGATCCATGGGTGACGCCGACGCGCTGGCGGCGTCGCTGTCGGGCAGCGGCTCGGACTGCGCGACCTCGTACTGGCGGCGGTGGTCCACCGTGTACTCCTCTCCTTCGCGTAGATGCGCCTTGACAAAGTGGCCTTTGAACTTCTGCGTGCGCATCTTCTTCTCGCAGCCAGGGAACACACACACGATGCCGTTCTTGTGCTTGTTGCCCGCCATGGTGCTTCGCGCGGCAACTTGAACTTGCTGTTTGGCTTTTCGCGCTTGGTGCGTCTGAGGGGTACGGTATACCAATAGTACCGCTTGGTTACAGGCTACGGTCGACTTGTGTCCTGCTGTGTGGGGAAGACTCGGAAGGGGGAAGAACACAAAACCCAAAGGTAGCGGGTGGTTACACTGGCATCTCTCTCTAAACGAGCAGCGCGAGGTCGAACCTTTGAGCATTTTTGTGGAAAGTGATGTTTTATTACATTTCCAGGATATCAGGATATTACACCTGACAGAAAAATCAAACGTGTTGCCTTTCTTTTTGGGGGCTACAGCGATTCGACAGACTCACTTGCTCGCATCCGTCTGCGCCTTCGATCGGAACTGGCGACGGATGGTACGCGACACAGCATCGTTGGAGAAGAACACGAACAACATAGCGGCCACGACCACAAGCATCATCAACGAGCCGCCGCTCCATGGCGTTCCACCAGCGACGGCGTCCAGCGTGTCTTCCTGACGGAAGCGGATACCCTCCCCTGGCTTCTTCTCCTGGAGATTCGGGCTCGCAGCCTTCTCCAGCAGCGCTTCGGCCTCCAGGTCCGTACTCGGGAGTGCCTTTGGAAGAGTCGTGGCTTCTGGGTGGAGCTTCCACGTGCCGCCCATGATCGTCTCCACGTCGGTTGGGTCGGAGTACGGCACCCAGTGGAGCTGTCGGCATGAATCGGTGTCGTTCTTGCCTTCGACAAACGTCACGCCGGTGAAGTCGAGGAACTGCTGGAATGTGCGCACGGTTCCAAACGCGTACTTGTCCATTTCGAACGTGTCGACGAGGCCCTTGAAGGGCTTACCGACGATCAGCATGAAGCGATTCGTTCCCATCTCCGTCTCGATTCGCTTCCTCTCCTGGTCCACCTTGACGTGCTCGAATCTAGAGAGCAAGACGCTGTCAGTAAAGCGCAGATAAACCACAACTACCCAGAAGAAATACTTACCGAGCTGGAACTCGCGTGTAGTTGTGGTAGACAACCGAGCCGAGTGGACTTGGTGAGTACAGGTCGTAGCCGTGAGTCCACAAGTGGGACGCGCGCAGGAACTCCTCGCCGTCGAACATCCACAGCGTGTGCGAATCGATTAGCACGCGACGCTCGGCGTGGCACTTGCCAAACGACAGACCAGCACCCCAAAGCGCACTCAGCTGAGGCATCTTGGAGCCGCTGATCATACTCGCGCCGATGTTTCGCACGCATCCATTGCCACCACGCATTGTCGTACACAAATGCGGCAGCCAGCCGGAAGGCACGTTGTTGTCGCCGTTGTCCTTGATGAAATCGTTCAGGTGGTGCAGGTACGTCGTAAGCACCGCCATCTCGTTACCCACTTGCTTCCAGTCCGCAATGATGTTCTCGTCCCATTTATTGGTGAAGATGCTGTGTCCGTCAAGCTGCAGACAGAACTCCTCGTCGCGCACAAGTTTCTGCTGATAGTGACGCGCCAGCGTCGGACCACGCGAGTCATCCGCCAGTCGCTCATCGATACGCACGTGGTCACGGTACGGACACGGACCCTTCTCCGGCCACTGCGCCTCCGACATCTTACAGAACTCGTCGATACACTTGTCGTCGCCAGGATTCACCTGGTCGACAATACCAAAGTACACTCGCTCTGGGTGCACAGCGCGCGTGAGGCCCGTGAAGATTGTCTTGGCACAGCGGTGGCCATCACGGAACACCGACAGACCGATGAACACGTCGTACTCGCTGGGGATACGCGGTGGCGGCGGCCGCAAGTGCGTCTGCGTGGCGTCGAGAGGGATGTGCTGGACGGTTGGATCCAACGGGATCTTGCGGTCACCCTCGTGGAGAAGCGTCTCCTCGGCCTGGACGGTCATGGCCATGGCTACGTACGCAGCGAGCGCCGCCAGTGTCTTGGTCCACGCACGCATCTTGATTAGGCGAGTGGGGTTTGTCGCGGTTAGTTCTGTAGCCGCTCGCGAAGAGCTCCACGTAGCTTCACGATGAGTTCCCTGGCGTGAGTGCTCAGTCAGCAGTTGCAAGTTCGCAACACGCAGGCACAAGGGAAGACGCCAGTGAAAGGGGTAGGGAAACCGAATCGATCCAGATAAATATCACGCACAAGAAAAAGCGCTTTTTTGGAAAGAACTCAGAATCACCCAAAAGGACATTGTAAATACGCAAGCAGGAGATATTTACGTATTTACCAAAACGTACTTAGTACAAGTGACCCAGTAGACGCAAAAGACTGTCTTCCAAATCGTGGACGAGAGCCAGCAGATCACGAATTGACGACAACTAAACGACATCAACATCCGCCAGCCTTCCAGGACGCTCGAACCCACACGTCTGTGAGATGGTTGTTGAGTGAGCGGCACTAAGGCTTGCTGAGCCAACACCACATGCGCGCTAGCTCTGGTCACTACGGTACTCTACTCATCCATTACTCGTGCAGGTGAGTCGCTTCCATTGACTCGAAAAGCACGGGGATCGCAATCGGTGGCCTCTCTGGAATCCAGTAAATTTGGACTAGGTCTCCAAGTCTATCCAGGAGGATCCTGGTCCACTGCACTGTCACACTTTCCTGGATCGGACTCCGGTACATTATGCAGGGCAACACCTTGAAGTGGTTGAATCACCGTAACCATCTGGCGGGTGGTCCGTCAATCCTTTAGCGACCAGCTGGTTATGTGGCTCTTTCACAAAATCGCTCTGTCTCTGAATGGCCGTCCAAATCGCGACCAAATCGTGTCGGATAGACGCTGTTTGCCATCTTGCTTGACCTGCTGGTGTCACCATCTGACTTTCCGGACCGCCGTCTCTCCCATACAGTTCTTTACTTGGACTCCCAGTTGTCCAGGTCAAGGCTTTAGACGCCCTGATACAGTGACTGTGAGATGCGTCTAAAATCGGGCAGCTCACTTTCTCATTTGGTCTTCGTTGCTCAATCACCTCTGTCGCCTTTCTCGAGTAACCATGAAGTCTATTCGATCCCTGTGCAAGCTCTCGGCCGTCGCGCTGCTGCTCGCGGTCGCAGCCAGTGATCTCCAGGGCGCTGACGCTGCCGGCCGCCGCCTCCAGAAAGGCGGTTGCGGTGTGAAGCCTGACGGCTCCAAGGCCCCTGCGGCCACGCCAGCTACTACGCCAGCCTCCATCCCATCCTCCACGCCAGCGCCTTCGTTGACGCCTGCGGCGGACGCGGACGAGGACGATGATGAGGACGTCGTGCCTCCATCCACCCCAGCGCCGTCCGACGACGATGACAACGAGACCCCTGACGACGGCACTGACGCCGAGAACGAGGCGTCAGTCATTCCTTCCGTGACCACCAAGGCTCCTGCCTCGGGATCCACGACGACCAAGGCGCCAGCGGCCACGACCAAGGCTCCTGCTGCTGGCACCACGACGAAGGCGCCGGCCGCGGCTCCTGCGAACAACGGTACGCTGTGCGCGACGCCCAAGGTGACGGTGAGTGAGATCGACGTGGGCCAGACCGTGACGGTGAACGAGGACGAGGCCGCGCTCAAGCTCGTGGCGATCTCGGCCAAGCCAAGCGGCGGCTCGTACGTCGCGTTTCACAGCGGCACCAAGGCCTACGTCGTGGAGCTGGACGCCAGCGACAAGGTCGTGACCGGCTCACAGGTCGCTGTGAACGTCCACGACTTTGGTGATATCCACGCCGACGACAAGGGTTTTGTGATCCTGGGCACGCGTGACGCGCAGGGCGGCGGTACTCTGAACTGTGGCAACCCAGCGAACCTGTGTGGCTCTGCGCCTAGCCCAGCCGTGCCGTGCTACGACATGTACCTGATCCGTTACGAAGGTGGTAAGGAGACCTGGGCCACCAAGCTCACGGACTCGAGCGCGTCGCTGCCGCCATACTCGACTGGCAAGACTGGCAAGAACGTGTACATGATCTGGTGGTACGCGCACCACGGCCGTATCGCGTACGACGGCACGAACTGGGCGTCGTACTTCGGAGCCGCCATCTCCACGTCGGAAGGTGGTTGCATCAACATCCACCAGGGTGACCGCATGCAGATCGTGGGTCCTACGGGCTCGCTTGTCAAGAACGCGAACGCCTTTGACTGGGGCTGCTCGCACTCGGGCTACGAGCGTGTGCTGTACGACGACCGCAGCAAGGAGTTCACGGGTATCTGCAAGACGGACAACAACAACCGCATCAAGTTCCCAACGTCCGACACGACCATCTACCCAGTCGACCTCGCGGCTTCCAACCTGGGTGACATCGTCAAGGATGGTGCCAGCGGCTACTGGATGACTGTGAGCAACGGACAGGGCAACAACGCCAAGGTCCACCTCATGCACTTCAACAAGAACAAGGCCACCGACAAGGACATCGTGCTGGGTGGTGCCATGGCCAACGAGCGTGCCTGCCACTTGGCTGAGATCGGCAAGGGTGGCATGCTCGCGGTCTGGGAAGGCTCAAGTGCTGGCGGAGACCTGGAGGAGAACAGCACCCGTCAGATGTACGTGCAGGTGCGCAGTGCCTCGGACGGTGCCCAGGTCAGCAGCGTCGTCAAGGTCGACGGTGTCAAGGGCAACCGTTACCAGGCGTTCCGTGAGTTCCCGGACGGCTCGGTCGCGTACGTGGCCAAGGGCTCGGCCGGCACCAAGCTCAAGGTCGTGCGTGTGTCGGCGTGTTAAAAACGCTGTCTAAAGCGAGAGCGTCCGAAGAACTGTAGTAGAGCTGTGTGTTTCGAGTCGTTTCGTTTTTTTACTATGAGTCATAATGAACATTTTTTGAGAGTTTTGTTTGTTTTACGATTTAAAGTTCATGGATTGTGGTGAAGGAGGAGACGCCGCCGCTGGTAGAACCATGTGATCTTGTGCTGGATACGGTTGCTCTCTTCGTGTAGATCGAACGGAGGCTTGAGCCAATGACTGCTTGCATGAGACGGGCAGGCCAACTCGTTGAGCTCTCTGATGAATCGTGAAACAGTGGTCATCAGTCTCGCTCTACTGATCCACCCTAAACAGCCAACGGCCACGTACGTGTCAAGAAGGTCGTCATCGCCGATGTACTTCGAGTTGATCTTCTTAAGCGTCTTAGAAAGTGTGACAATGTCGTCCATGGGTGCGACTTTAGCTGTCAAGTGGACCAGAATACTGACCAGTAGCAGCACGAGCGGCAGTGGTGTGGCCTTGCACTTGACCGTCTCGAGTTGCAGCTGGATGTGGGACGCGCTGAGCTTGCGTTCAAAGTACGTGAGCCAGTTGTAGGTGGTCCGCGTGTCGTAGATCAGGTCCTGGTCGCAGCGCATGAGCAGCGTGATGGCAGGCGCCATGGCCTGCTGGCTGAAGATCGAGCCCGATAGAAACGACTTTGGGATGAGATGGGATACGACGGCGTCTCGCACCATATCCAATCTACAATACATCGCAGCACACAGTGAGTCAGCCTTGCTAGTACGAACATGCCATCAAGAAAGAGGGTGATACCTGCCCACGAAGCTTGAAAGTGTCGAGGTCCTTGCGGCTTTGAGAGGGGCTCGGATGCGCTCGACAACATACACAAGTGCCATCGTCTTTGGGTGGATGTGTAGAACCATCTCCAGTACGAAGCTCATCGCGACTAGAAGGTCAGGAAGACACTCGTGTCGGTTTGTAGCGGCGTCGACGAGGCGAATCAATCGCACCAAGGACGACGAGATCTGGTCCAGATCCTCCACAGTAGTGGCCTGTGACTGGCGAAGTTGCTTGCACCGGTCGCGACAGGAAGAGGCGAACGCGATTGTGCTTCCTAGATCGATCTTGACACGGACTGGTGGGGCGGTAGACGCGGACGCAGCTTCCACTTGGGCTTGGGCTTGGGCTTGTGCTTGGACAGGAAGAGGCTCGGTCGGGAGTGCGTGGCTCGTTCGCAAGAGCTCTTCCTCCACGTCAATTTGCGGGATCTCAAGCTCATCAGCGTGCGCAAAGTCGAACACGCTCGCCATTTCATTCGCCTCTGGAGCCTGGTCGCGCTGTATGTCCGAGCCCGTGATCACTTCGCTGTTATTCGTCCTTTCCGTCGTGGTATTCGGGATGGTCTCAGTTGCTGGATGTATCCATTGTGTCTCTGTTAGGCGTCGCTCCGTCCCGAGACCAGCGACCATCGCACCGAGTGCCCAGTTCATCGTGTCTACTTGGCTGACGAACACAGCGAGCACTCCATCGCGGCGGATCAGCGCTTCGTCCCGAGTCGTCTCGGCATGCGCAGAGCCTCCTGGACGTCTCGCACACGTTGCAGTGCCGCTCGTTGCGCGCGTAGCTGCGTGAGTACCTCTGCCAGTTCATGTGATAGTGTGGCATTGGCTGTGGACGCCAGCGGCTCCGTATCTAGTCGCTCCAGCAGCAACGCCATGCCGTCGCTCAAAGGCATTTGACCGTCTCGTCTATTTGGGTCAAGAGTTGGTGGACGAATGGTGGTTCCCGCAAAAACCGGTTTTGGTGCAGTGGTTTTCTAGGATCCAGAACTGGAACTAGAATAAGATCAAGGATTCCTCGAAGTCGAGCGAGAAAGGCGCCATGAAGAAAGCGACAACTTGACCTCCTTGCTCCTCTACAAAGCCCAGGCTTCATGGACGCGAGTACATCAATCAACCACACCGATGGAAACACTATGAAAGACATGGATAGAGGCAAATCGTGGATACGGGCAAGAATCAATCATAGATCAAGGTTGGATTACAAATACGCCTCGACGTTTCTGTGCGGGCGATTAGACTTGACAAGAGAGTTTCTCTCGGATCGTGCGCACCATCACATCGTAGAACGAACGCGGACCTTCACGAGCGATGGAACGGAGCTCATCTTCCGTAGCTAGGTGGCTGTGGTGGATCCGCTTGAACGCCCAGTTCACAAGCACCACAGAGCGAGGCTCATCAGGATCGGTTGTCGGACATTCGACGACCATGTAAACCGAAGTCACGTCCGTTCGGATCCGCTCATGAGGCTGGTACGGATGGGCATCGTCTTGGTCAATGTAGTCACAGATTAGCACACCGTGGGGCTGGTCGAGAGCTTGGGATCGTGGGAAGTACTGCGTGTAGAACACGTGGTTCTTCTCGATGAACAGGTTTGACGTGTACATAGTAAGTAGTCGGATTTGCGTGGCGTCGATCGAATCTGCCCACGTATCGGTCTCCCTCACACCCACGAGGCCGAACTTCTCAGCGATCGCCATCTCGGATGTACGAGCAAACTCGAGCATCTCGTCGTACACCCGTCGCACAGTTGGCTGGCCTTCTTTGATCTTCGTAATTCCCCAGTGGTTGCAGATCAGGTCCTTGTTAGGCGCCTCGTAGCTGTCGATCTGGCGAGCATAACGGTTCAAATCCAAGTGTTGACACCTCGCAGCTAGGAAAGCGAGAGCCTCGTCCATCTTGTGGGCCTTCATGCCGTCCAAGATCTCCTGTCGCTGCGTTGGATCACGCGGCAAGTGGATATAGTCTCCGATAAGTGGCTTCCCGAATTGCGCCTGAGCATTATAGAGCAGCCAATTGGTTAGTATAGCATTGTCCCTCAGACGAGCACTAGTTCTATTCGTAGTAGAACGTACGCTGTAGCTAGAGACCAGTGATTGAGCGCTGGCAATAGAGAGTCGGCTCTGAGTGACTTGCCAGCGAAGCGCTGCCGTTTGGTTCTTCTCCTCCGCCGTGATCGGCTGAAAACGGAGCTGCTCGGCCTTGAGCTGCTGCAGTTGCTCACGTAGCGCCACCACTTCATCCGCCAACTCCGTCATCTCTTCCTACAAACAATTCCCCATTAGACTCAACCCGCAAACCAATTCCAGTAGAAGACAACTCACTTTTCTGGCGGTATAAGTGGACTTGCGCTTCTTCGCATGGCCCATCATACTGTTGTCTTCCTCCGTGTCTTCGCTGGCATCGCCGTCGTGACTCGTGTGGCCTGGGCTCTCAGTCATGAGGCCCTCGGCGGCGTTGGCGTCTACGCCGAACACGTCGGACGTAGCGTCCAACTCGTCGCGTGGGAGACGCACTAGCACCATCAGTGACTCGTCCATGGCGTCCGCAGGATATTCGCAAGTGAGCTGCTCGTTGTGACGGGCCTTTGGGTTGAGAAGAAGACAACCTTAAGCTTACAGGACAAGGCACGCGCTTTGGATGAAGACGTGATCGTCCGTCGGACACTGTGGCGCGATGTTGACGCACGTGACAAGCAATCTGTCAAGAATGGCGGTGAGGAAAATCTGAACAAGGTGAGCTTCCCATGTTCGCAAAAAAAGGTGAGATATTGGTGCTATTTCAAAAAGCTGGTTGTGTGGTGACATAGCCGCCTTTCTCGCACGAACGGAAGTTCTTCTTGATCCCACGAACCATCACGTCGACGATACGTCTCGCCGTCGACGAGCGGGACCAACTGCACCACGTACGACGAGATCTGGCCCAGATTCTCCACACTAGTGTAGGTGCTTGCACAGCTCGCGGCTCGGCTGTGAGTAGTTGTGGGTTCTCAGGAGCTCTTCCTCGACGACAATTTGAGGGATCTCGACCACATCAGCGCACACAAAGCTGAACATCTCACTCACCACTGGAGCCTCGTCACGTTGTGTGTTCACACCTGCAATCCCCTCGAGATTATTTAGGCAAATGGCTTAAGAATCAATCGGAGATCAAAATTTTAGATTGCAAATAACACTTGCAAGGTGCTGCGGGGGTCATCAATCAGACGTTGCATGCGAGCTTCTCTCGGATCGTGCGCACCATCACATCGTAGAACGAGCGTGAGCCTTCGCGGGCGATGGAGTGGAGCTCGTCTTCCGTAGCCAGGTGACTGTGGTGGATCCGCTTGAACGCCCAATTCACTAACACCACGGATCGAGGCTCATCCGGTTCGGTTGTCGGACATTCCACAACCATATACGCGGAACACACATCCGATCGTATCCGCTCATGGGGTAAGAAAGGATGAGCGTCATCTTGATCGATGTAGTCGCACACTAAGACACCGTGGGGCTGATCAAGCACTGGAGACCGTGGGAAGTACTGCGTGTAGATCACGTGGTTCTTTTCCACCAACAAGTTCGGCGGGTACGATGTCAGCAGTCGGATCTGCGCGGCGTCGATCGTCTCTGCCCACGTCTCGCTCTCCCGAACACCTACGAGGCCGAATTTCTCAGCGATCGCTATCTCGGATGTGCGCACAAACTCGAGCATCTCGTCGTAGACTCGTCGCACAGTCGGTTGGCCGTCTTTGATCTTCGTCACTGCCCACTGGCTACTGACCAAGTCCTTATTGGACGCCTCAAAGCTGTCAGTCTGACGAGCCTGCCGTCTCAAATCCACGTGCTGGCATCGAGCTGCCAGGAAAGCCAGAGCCTCAGTCATCTTGTGGGCCTTCATGCCCTCCAAGATCTGCTGCCGCTTGGCTGGATCCTGTGGCAAGTGGATGTAGTCTCCGATAAGAGGCTTCCCGAATTGCATCTACAGTCCAGTAGAAACAACGCATTCGTAAGCAAACAATGCCACTCAAAAAGCACCAAATACTGAACGTACGCTGTAGCTGGAGACCAGCGATTGAGCCCTGGCCATCGCGAGCCGGCTCTGGGTGATCTGCCACCGAAGAGCCGCCGTTTGGGTCATTTCTTCTATCGTGATCGGCTTGAAGCGTAGCTGCTGGGCCTTAAGTTGTTGCAGTTGTTCACGCAAAACCACCACTTCATCCGCGAGCTGGACCATCTCCTCCTGTAGTCCAAGACGTCAGAACCAAACCCCCAAACTCCGTACTGTATCAGATACTACCAATACGACGACATACCTTTTGCACGACATACGAGGGCTTGCGCTTCTTCCCTCGGCCGACTCGACTGGTACCCTCTTCGTGCTCGTCACTGGCGTCGCCGTCGTGGCTCGTGTTGCCTGAGCTCTCCGTCACGAGGCCGTCAGTGGCGTTCTTGTCTAGCATAGCGCTCGCTTCGTCGCGTGGGAGACGCACAACAACCATCAGCGATTCGGTCATGGCGACTGTCGAGAAGTAGATCTTCAGGGACGCTGCTCGTGGACGCGCTCAGTGGAAGACGCGATCGCTGCTGGTGGCGATGTTGTCGACGCCTTTTGACAAGCAGTCTGTGACAAGCAGTTTGTCCAGAATGGTGGTGAAGAATACCACAACAAGGTGAGATAATCGATGCACTACCAGAAAAAGGTAAGATAGTGAAGGTTGGCCGCCTTCCTATTGTGTGTTCGCCTTTCTCGCTGAATTTGCCGGGTTTCGTGTGGCATGTGATCCAAAGGCATCGTCTTGACTGACATAAAAGCATCGTCTTGACTGAAGTATGATACAGATGCAGTATGAAAGTATGATACCACGCCAGCTTATCGTCGATGAGCTTCAGCTCCAAATCCCAGGCCGAAGGATTTCAATTGTGAATGAAAGATGAGATTAAACTTTATCACGCGGACACAACTCAAACAGAAATGAAAAGACAATCCTACCGACTCTCCTTGCTGGGTCACTGAGCTGGAGCCGAGTCGACTTCGGAGTCTTCATGAAGCGCAAAGTACCAGCGCAGCTCGTCTGCAATCCGCTGCATCTCCATCTGGAAGTCGAAGTTATTGGCGCGATCGGACTTGTCGCCTGCACTTTGACGCTCACACGACTTGGACAGCTCAAGGTGGTACCCCTTGATGAAATCGTCGTCGTTGTCCGCCACGATCTTCTCCAACCTATCCGCCAAGTGAGAGGCGTACTTCGGCGGCGCCATTTCGATAGTCAGGTGGGAGATGATCGCGAGATCCGCGAAGATTAGCGGCAGCGACGCACAGCTTGGTCCGGTTCGTTTTCGAAGCAGATGCGACTACTGACTCAAGACCTTCCAGCCATATTCGAGCCAATCGTGCAAGATCTGTGCCTTGTAAACGTCGACGCCTTGCACAGATCGACTGAGTTGTGCGAGCACTTCCCATGTTTGATGGTTGCTGTGCTGGGGCGCGTCATGCTGAACGAAGCCGCTCGAAGAACTGCTGCACCCCATCTTGAACCGACATTGTCGTTGCTTCCGAGCAAACCGCCAACTGGATGAACCCTCCTCCACAAAGGCCCTGGCGACTGCGACGCGACGCACACAAACATGGGTCAAAAACCTTCAGAACAACCATTCACTTCAGGTGATGACTACACAGTACCATGGTGACGACTATTGCGCCATATTTCGTGACGTGCTGGCGGTGGAAACTCGTGTGGTTGCCTTTCTCGCATAGATTGCTGAATTCCGTGTGGTATCAAATGCAGGCGTTTCAGAGTGATCCTAGGTGGAGCAATCGTCTTGACGAATGGCCCCAGCACGCTTGCGAAGGCTGAAGTACCACACGAGCTTATTCTCGATGAGCTTCAGTTCCTTGTCGAAGTCGAAGAGCTTGTCCTTGTCGGAATCGTCCTTGGTAGAGCGGCGCTTGCAAGAGGCTAAGAGCTTCTGCTGGTATCTACAACCGCATCAGGAGCCAACACCGTAAGCCTGCGATACAGCGATATGTTCCATGGCCAACGTACATTTCAATCAGCTTGTCGTCGCCTTCGTACTTGTCTTTGATCTTGCTCAGGGTCTCCGCGAGGTCCCAGACCTGATCCAGCGGAGCCAGTTTCACGGCAATATGAAGCACAATGGCCAGCGTCAAGAAGACGAACGGTAGCGGCGTGATCTTCTTGGATGCTGGAGCTGCTGCTTGGCGGTGGATTTGCATTCGCTTCGGGCTCAACTTCTTCTCCAAAAAGTCGAGCCACAGCGGCATGTTCTTGGTGTCATAAATGCGGTGGTGGTCGCACAACTCGAGCTGGATGAGTGCTGCCCACACAAGTCGAATGCACTGTGGTGTTGTCAGCAGATCACAAAGGTTCCTGGGTAAAACACTCGACAAGATTTGGGTCCCCATGCTGCAACACTCGGAGAAAGTATGTGAGACCAACACACCAACTTACCAAGGAAAGTAGTGTGTACCTGTCCGACAACACTAACAGCTCAGGTCGTTTCGAGTCGAGAAGGAGAGTTCGGATTGGTTTGACCAGCTTGACTAGCGTGAGGACGCTGAGCTTTGCGCTCAACAGCGTAGCCACTGCTAAGTTGACCGAAGTCATGGTATGTGTCATCACTTCACCCGAATCTCCAAAGCGTTTTGCTTTGGGGAGTAGTTGCTGGATCTGACCAAAGATCTCAGTCACTTCTGTTTCAGTGGCTGCTTGCGAGTTGGAGAGCTGTTGGCATCTCTCCATGCAAGACTTTGCAAATGAACTTACAGTTCTTTGGTCGTTCGCGACCTCTGGCGTAGCTGCTCCCTCTCGACCTTGAGCTTACACCGAAAAGAGGTTTGTACTCTGACAAGGAGTCTCTGTTTCCTTGCCAGCAGCAGCTCCGTGGTCTTCGTGTTTGCCTTCAACAGCCACCAAGCGAGCAATATTGGTGGCCATGGTCGCCTCCACTGCACTCAGCCTTTCGGCCAGACTCGCGACCGTGCTGTCTTGACGGAAGAACTGCTCATGACGGCCGGCTTCTACATAACTGGTCGCTTCCTGAACGTCTCGAGCTCTCTGCAAAGCTTGATGTTGGGCTCGTAAATGATCGAGAACCGCACTCAACTCCTCGCTGAGCGCATCATTTGCCGCAGAACGCAGGCGTTCTCCCTGGAGACGCTCAAGCAGCCTCTCCATCGCATTGCCTTCAGTGGGCGTAGTGATCGCGTCGTCGCGTGGAAGACGCAGCAGCACCATCAGCGATCCGTCCATGGCGTCAACTAGCTAATGCGCAAATGAGCTGCTGATGCGAAGAGCCGTTGTTGAATTGATACTGTTCGTCTGTGCCCACGCCACGCGCTTTGGTCCTCATCGTTGAACCATGGCAGAGATGTTGATGCTCATGACAAACACTCTGTTTCCAGCATGGCCGATCAAATAACCACAACAGGGTGACATAGTCAACTGTTTCGCAGAAAACGGTATCTCGCTGACTTCGCTCGGAACACAATTTTGCTGGACCTGGTCGAGTGCTGTCGGACTTCATCAGTCGCCAAGAACTGCCACTCCGTCACTGTTCGAAGCTGGGGTAAAGCAGCAAGGTATCGGATCTGAGGCACCGTGTTGCGCTGGATGCAGGCCTTCAACTTCTGAGAGAGAACTCAGCAGCTCTCCTGCTCGAGACCCTCCTCCCTTCACAGATGCTCGTGAGAGTGCTACCCGTGCGTGACGAGGACACGAACCGATCGCTTGGCTATCATGACTGTAGGATACAGATACGATAGACAGCCTGTAGGTATCGTATCTTCGTTTGACAAGCAAATGAATGGATAGCTACATTTTGGCTGAGTTGTGGAGACCATGTCGCTGATAACCTCATCATCTACTTTCTAAAAATGACGCATTACGTAGTGCAATGAGTCATTTGCCAATGACGAATTACACTGATTGAGCACGTCCCCCCGAGCATCAACAGCACCAGACATCCCACGACGGTCTCACTTTCCAATTTCCTCCAACAACTGTTGTCAACCGTGGTCTTCGCCGCCTTAATAGGACTTCTCCACCATATTTCCCACGATGCCGTCCCAGAGATTAGCACCACACTCGATCTCCAACAGCGACGTCTTCGAGAATGTCCGCACCATGAACGAGCTCCATGCGCTCCACGCCAAGGGCGCGATCCTCAACAAACGCAACTGGTGGGTCAAGTGGGCGACGATGCTTGAGGTCCGCACCAAGTGGCTGCAAGAGATCAAGGAGACGTTGGTCGGTACGCATGTCGCGCATGTGTGGTCGCAGTGGCCAAGTCGTGGTCAGCTTACAGAGGACTTTGACGGTCTCGCGTCGCTTTTCGAGATCACGGAGATGGCCAGTGAAGCAGAGCGATCCAACGCGATCGAAGCCGCTTTGTCGCACGTGATGTATCCGCCGAGTTACGATCCCTACGGCGCATTCGCGGAAGGAACGCAGTACGAAGCAGATGGAGACGCGGCAAGCGACGATGGTGAGCCGTTTAATGCGTCGGAATTCGACGCCGACTTTCCACGTGTGTTTGCTCAGCACAAGAGGATGCGGCCATTCTGCCAGATCGCATGGTACGTCGCCATGATGATCGTCCGTGAGCAGCTTCGTGTTCTCTCGTCTGACGAGTGGACACGTGAGCGAGTCACCACGCTCACGCGACAGACCTGGTCGTCGGAGAACCAGGAGGTCGTGGATCGCACACGTCAGCTTATCCTGGCAATTCTACGTGATGGCGACTGGACGACTGAAGGCCTTCGCAAGCATCTCCCTCACGAGAGCCGTACGAACGTGCTCAAGCTTCTCGAGTGCCATTTTGCCAAGATCCCTCCAGTGCTCAATGCCACTGTGACTGCTATCGAGAGCGATCTCCAGCTCCTCATCGACAAGCTCCAGCTCACTGGACGTGAGCGCGGCCAGGAGTCAGTAGTGTATGTACCAGGTCCGGCCCCACGCACGTGGATGAGTGACAACTGCATTCCTACGGGACTCAAGAGCAAGTTCGTGACCGAGATCGCGACGCTGGAGAACTCCCCTCACGAGACCAAGGACTGGCACCCGAATTCGAACAATCAAGTCCTGAACCTCGTGCATCCCTCGCTGTTTTGCGGTGTCGTCGGCCGCACAAAGGTCCTGGCCGCCGTCGAAGCTACGAATTGGAATACTGACCCAGTCACGCACATGCGAGCGGTCATGTTTGCAAAGACGGACGGAGTTTTGCGGAGACCTACACAAACACCCAGCATGGCTTGTGGGTTCTCACGCACGCGTAGCCGCTTCCAGTGGCTCCCATGTGAAATTGACATCGCCAAGAATGCGGACTCGGCCAATATTCGTACGTATATCAACAACCTCCACCCAGAAGATCACCGTGGTCTCTACAACTCCATCGAGAACATCTTCACGCGCTTCGTGCCGCTCTTCAACCAAGTCTTGTCGACGATTGTGGATCACCACGCTACCCCAGTCTACTCGCCAACTCCTCAGTACTCACTCGCTGGCTCTCGTTGCCAAGTGATTGTCAAGATCGCGGAGATCGTGCTCACACCAGAGAAGCCGGCGTACAATGGCGGTTCGTGGCACATGGAGGGAACGGACACCGAGAACATCGTGGCCACAGGTCTCTACTACTTCGGCTGCGACAACATCACCGAGTCGCGGCTCTCGTTCTGTACATTTGTACAGCAACCCGAATACGAACAGAGCGACGATATTGGAGTGGCTTTGTCGTACGGTCTCCACAACGAGAAGGCCCTTGTCCAGAGCATGGGCAGCATGATTGCGATGGAAGATCGCTGCGTCGTGTTCCCCAACTTTCTCCACCACAAAGTGGAGCCGTTCCAGCTAATGGACCCAACCAAGCCTGGAGTACGCAAGATCCTGGCGTTCTTTCTCGTGAACCCGACTATGATTCCGATCCCTTCGACGGCTACTGTTCCACCTCAGCAAGAAGAGTGGGCTTCTCGTGTCCAGGAACCAGCTCTCAAGAAGCTTCGCGTCCCGGAAACAGTCGTGAGCCAAATCCAGGAAATGGGCCGCGACCGCATGACGCTGGAGCAAGCGAAGACCACTCGCCTTGATCTCATGGAAGAGCGGTCGCCTGTGACACTGGACGAATATGGGAATGGGGACGAGGACTACGTTTTCTCGCTTTGTGAGCACTAACATTCCGGAAATTCACGGTCTCATATATCGAAATACGTTTGGTTCCGACGACTATGACTGAGGCCAGTACTAGGGCTGCCATCACTCAAGCCACATCACGACATCTCTAGCTGTCAATGTGGGACGCTGTAGAGCATTCCAACAAGGGCTTGACTCAGGACGAAGAACAAGTCGCTTACAATCACAGGCTCAGTCGTCCGATTGGTATTTGCATTCGAGCACAAGCACCAGACCACCGGCCATCAACCAAAGACTCACTGATCATGCTACCAACCTCCCACTCGGCGCCGACGTCCTCGGCTGGTAGCGACGACGGTGCTCAAGTCGAAGACGCACAGCTCAGCGACTCATCGACGATCGATGAGGTGACGCTAAATGAGTTGAACGAGGGCGACGTAAAAGCAATGGTTCGACGAAGAAGGGTTTGCGCTTCTGGTGGCGTCCGACAGTGTCCTGTTCCGACTGCTGTGCAACGAGTGGCTCGAGCTGACCAAGATGGACTGGGAACTCCTTGTTTGCGCGTTTGCCCTACGCCAAGATGCCGCGAATCCTGTGCATTTCACGTTGCCGCCTTTCACAGGCGACATTGAAGAGGTGGAAAGACGACTCGCGCAACCACAAACGAGCGACGCTGCTGAAGAAGACGGATACACGCGGATCTACCGGAAGATCCGTTTGCTGTACCTGAACATCATCGCGGAGGGTCTACGTCGACCGGCTCCGCCGATGCCTACACTCTTCACGATGCGGCTGATTGTGACTGGCAATCCACCAAGATGGTGGCCCAGTTAGCCAATGGTAGTGTGGATTAGTGGTGAACTTGAAGCGAATGGAGTCGACCATCTGAACCCTCTCTTGGTATCACCTTGGTCTGGTAATGAGCTCCATATCTCACCTTGTTTTGGTGTTTGGCACCGCCACTCTAGTCAGACTGCTGGTCATGTGCATCATCAACTGCCACGGTGTCAGAGGGCGATCGCGTCTTCCTCTCCAAAGCGCGTGCCCTGGATAGAAATCAATCAACGCAATCAGCCCGACGGCTCGTCACAACGAGCAGCTCACTCACTTGGGCATTCCTCAGCTCACTGTAGACACGATGAACGACTCGCTGATGGTCCGCTTGCGTCTGCCACGCGACGAGGCGAACGCTACGTCCGACAAGAACGCCACCGAAGGCCACGTGATGGAGAGTCCAGACCACACGAGCCACGACGGCGACGCCAGCGACGAGCACGAGGAGGATAGCAGGCTCACAGGACGAGCGAAGAAGCGCAAGCCCACATATGTCGTGCGGAAGGTGAGCGGGCCTCTTGCCACTACCGGTTACAAGTATATGTATATGTAATTTGTGGGTTGATTCTGACATCTTGGACTTTCAGGAGGAGATGGTTGAGTTGGCAGATGAAGTGGTGGCTTTGCGTCAAGAGCTACATGCGCTCAAAGCCCAGCAGCTACGCTTCAAGCCGATCACGATGGACGAGAAGATCCAAACGGCGGCTCTTCGCTGGCAGGTCACACAGAGCCGACTCGCCATTGCAAGCGCGCAATCTCTGGTCTCCAGCTACAGCGTGAGCTCCTCCTGTTGCGCTTTAGTGAGAGGCTTGATATTTGACTAACTGGTTGATTTTGTTAGGTGCAATCCGGAGACGCTCTTCTAGGGGACTACATCCACTTGCCACGTGATCCCGTCGAACGCCAGCAGATTTTGGAAGGTTTGAAGGCCCACAAGATGGATGAGGCACTGGCTTTCCTAGCTGCTCGCTGCCAGCACGTGGATTTGAGACGCCAGGCTCGTCAAATCGACAGCTTCGAGGCGTCCAACAAAGACCTCATCAGCAACCACTTTTCAGTCACGAAGATCCAAGAAGGCCAACCGACAGTGCGACGAGTCTATGAGGAGATGCTGCAGTTTGCACGCACTTCCGAGATCGCATTAGCCGAACGGTTCGGTCTCGTTGGTGTGAGGGAGAGCGACCCGTGGGAGGAGACGATCGATGCCAAGCAAGTACGAGTGCTAACGTCGTACCCGCCTAACTTGTTGGTGGAAAAGAACCACGTGGTCTACACGCAGTACTTCCCACGGTCCCAAGCTCTCGACCAGCCCCACGGTGTGCTCGTGTGTGATTACGTCGACCAGGACGACGCTCATCCGTACAGCCCACACGAGCGGATCCGTAAGGATGTGAGCTCCGTGTTCATGGCCGTGGAGTGTCCAGCATCCGACCCCAACGAGCCGCGTGCCGTCGCGTTAGTGAACTGGGGGTTCAGAAGGATCCACTATAGTGAACTGGCTACTGCCGACGAGCTCAATGCCGTCGCACGCGATGGTCGACGCTCCTACTTCGATGTCATGGTGGGTACGATCCGAGACAAGCTCGCATGCCAAGTCTGACGACCGAGTCGAGGCTTTCATACTTTCTTTTTTTTTTTGTGGTAGTAACCAGCCTGTGAATATGGTCGTGCTTGCTCTTCAAGGTTGAGTTTGCCTTGCTGTTCTTGCCTCCCGCCTCCGAGAAGGTGGCCACCAAGCTGCTTCAGCCTTTCTCTTCAAGATCCGTTCCTCAGATCCCGCACAGATATTCTCAGTATCTGATTCCGCTCATCTTGGGCCTTTTTGATCGAATGGCAATCGCAATCAACCGAGAACACAATGTCACTTGACGATGGCGTGCAGCAGTTACTGGAGCGCATGGAGCCAGCGCGTTTGGTCGCCGTGGGGAATGACGCACTGCAAGAAGAGCTACGTCTACTTGAAGCTCAGATGCAAGCGCAGCGCGTGGCGCTGGACCGAGTGCGAAACATTCAAGCGGTGCAGCGCCACTTTCACGCAGAGAATGGTGTGGACAACGCCATCGAGGATCTGGTTGGGCGACTGCAGGCGCTGACTGCGGCAATGGGTCGTTTCGCACAACTGGCAGGCAGGCAAGCCGCCCAGGACGAAGGAGGAAACATGTCTGTCCGTGCTGGCTCCACGGTATGCGATATCGAAGGCAGTGAAGCGATCGAATCCGCCGAAGACGTGGCTTCTGTCGTCTCAAATTCACCGGAAGAAGAGCAGGCGACAGCAAGCGCCCCGGATTCGCAAGAGACTGTTGATAGCAGTTGCCAGTCGCCTCGAAATATCGCGATGCTCAAACAAATGCTGATGAACGACGATGATACTTCCGACGACGACGATACCGAAAGCCCCTCCGCTGACAGTGACCTTTTCGACCATCAAGGCGCTGAGTTGCAGGAAGTCGACACGGCTTTTTACGTGAGACCTGTCGACGATCACGGTACTGCAAACGCGAACTCGCCGCCAGCCACGTCTCAGACCAGCCAACAATCCAACCCAGACGACGTCGTGGTCAAGACCACTACTATTGCAGGTTTTGCGTCGACGTGTCTCGAGCGATGTCGCCACTGACCCAAAGGGAGATAGTCACAGAAGCATCAGTCTGACAAGCCGTACTTCCAAGAAGCGCAAGTCCACGTACATGGCGAGAAAAGTAATTTGTCCTCTTGCTGGAAGTGACGTGCGGGCTGATTCTAATGGGGAATTGATCAGGAGGAGATGACGGAGCTGGCCGGTGAAGCGCTGGTGCTGCGTGAGCAACTGCAGCAGCTCAAGGGCCAGCAGCTTCGCTTCCAGCCAATGACGGTAGAAGAGAAGAACCAAACGTCAGCTCTGCGCTGGCAGGTCACACAGCGCCGACTCGCGATTGCAAACGCTCAATAACTCGTCTCGAGCTACAGCGTAAGTTCCAGTCCGGATAGAACTTGTGATGGTATGGGTAGCGTTGTTTAGTTGACGAACTGGTTGCTATGATTGATTAGGTGCAATTCGGCAAGCCTCTTATCGGAGACTACATCCACTTGCCTCGTGATCCAACACAGCGACAGGAGATCTTGGACGACATGACGACACACAAGATGGACGAGACTCTGGCTTTCCTAGCTGCAAGGTGCCAGCACGTGGATTTGACCCGTTACGCTCGCCATATCGACAGCTTCGAGACGTCTAATCTCGACATCATCAGTAACGACTGGGGCGTCACGAAGATCGAAAAAGCCAACCGACTGTGCGACGAGCCTACGACGAGATGCTCGCGTTTGCACACACCTCCGAGATGGCAATAGCGGAAAAGTTCGGCCTCGTGGGTGTGAGAGAGAGCGACCCGTGGGAAAACCGACTCGATGCCAAGCAAGTCCGACTACTTACTATGTACACGTCAAACCTGTTCGTCGAGAAGAACCTTGTCATCTACACGCAATACTTCCCAAGATCCCAAGCGCTCGACCAGCCTCACGGTGTGTTTATCTGCGACTACGTCGACCAAGACGACGAACATCCGTACCAACTGCACGAGCGAATCCGAAAGGACGTGAGCTCCGTGTACATGATCGTGGAATGTCCGACAAGTGATCCTGATGAGCCTCGATCGGTGGTGCTCGTGAGCTGGGCTTGTAGGCGGATCCACCACAGCCACCTGGCAACGGAAGACGAGCTCCACTCCATCGCCCGCGAAGGCACACTCCCATACTATGATATGATGGTGCACACGATCCGAGAGAAGCTCGCTTGCCAAGTTTGATCATCTAATACCGGTAACTGATTGATCTGTGGTTGATTTTGCCGTGATTCTTGCTCGCACCATTGCTTGATTCGCAACTTGGTCAGCCATACCGTAGTGTCGAGCGATATGTTGCCACCAGCAGTGGGTGCCGTGATCGCAATGTGGCAAAGAATCACAACACGCAAGCAAACCCAGAACACGTCTTGGGCTGGGTGGTCAAGTTGCATTCCAATTATCTCAATAACAGTTAACAGTCGTGGTTCACATACACATCGATTTTTACGTCAATAGAATCAACGCCCAACAAACAAGCCGCGTTTCAAGCAGTTCCGGTGTCGTTCATCTTAATGTTTGGTTGGTAGGAGACCAATCACCCATGGCGTCTCACGTCTGGGTGCTCAGCGCTTCCTCGACAACCTCGCCGAGGTTGACTACCAACACACCAGTTGGCACGAAACCCGCCGGGAGCGCGTCCCCGGGTTGGAGACTCAGGAGTCGACGCGCGTCGAGCTGAATCGTAGTCGGAGGGTCGGCTTGAATTCGAGTTCGTGGTGCGACGAGCGGGAACAGCACGGGAGCGATTGGAGGGGTAGGAGGCACGGCTACGGGACGTTGAACTTCGAGCAAACCGTACTCGCGAACTTCCATGCCTGGCGAGATCCGGATGAGCAGCACGTACACGACGCCTGTGATGGTCGCCCAGTGTGCGGCTTTCTCGAGAAGCTGTGTCCAGCCCTGCGAGACTCCGATCTCGACTTTGAGCGTGTGGAAATCGGCCCAGTTTCTTATCTCCGGTGGGAGTGCAGCGCCGATGACACGGGGGTGGGGACCGAAGCTGTGGTCGGGTTCACGGAGGTCCCCTAGATCCTTAAGGTACGAGGCTCCGTGGCCGACCAAGTGTCGGACACCGGTTCCCGTCGCGAGGCTGACTGCAACCAATAATTGGATACCTACGTCCTCATGCAGTGTGGTCGGCAGCTCTACGATGTAGACTTTACCTCGGCGAACGTCGCCCGACGGTCCCGGTACAAGTCGCCACACCATCGCGCGCGACTTGAGAGCCTGTGACTCGGACTTCACGTAGTGGCGCCACTGGTCCTCTGTAGCATCGCAGACAAACACACCAGTGTCTTCGTTAGCAGCTAGCTTTGCGTCGAGGTCACCTTGGCTGAAGAGTCGGCGGATTGCCGAGTTGATCATCTTGACTGCCACGTGGCTGGGCTGCGGCAGCGCGGAAGAGAAATAGTCTCCGCTCGTGAGTGGCTCATACATCTGAGAGAGGGATGGTCGACTTGGTCACTTCGCAGAAAAAGCTGAACTGATGGAGCTTTTTCTGCGAAGAGGCCAAGCTGTTCACCGAGCACTCAGAGGCAGGAGCGCTGCGCCCCAACAATCCAGATTGCCTCAGGTGGGGCCATTAAGGACGCGGATCGCCTATTATATCATGGGGGAAAGAATGCTCAGAGCACTTGAATCGATGGGTGGTCCCTTATTAGGATACCTTGTACGTAAAACATTCGAATGGCTATACTGGTACTGTACTCAAGCGCACACTGTCGATAAAGGGGTGAAGTGGTGTCAAATGCATGATGAGCAGAATGGATTTTTACTTCAGCGCTGTTGTTGGATCTTTCTCAAACTCACTCGGGGTGATCACTCCACACGAAGCTGCTGGAATCTGCGCGTTTGGTGCAAACGATGAAAGATTGTCCGTCCGAATCCCCCACCCTTCAATGAAGAGTTCTCACAAAGAATCTCCCATAATTTTTCAAACACATTCCCGCGGATTAGGACGGATTCCCGCAAAGCCTTTTTTCAGAGAGGCATTCTCAGGCTGAAGAATCGCAGCTGTATCTCACATTTCAGATAGGAAGTGTGCAAGTGCGGGCGATGTCAAAATTGAATCTCTGGCAGATGAACAGTGCTCGCTACGACGAACCAGTGGAGATGCTCTCAGAGCATCTAGTGATTGCGATGAAGGAGGTGTTGTTGTCGTCAGTGTCCGGGTCATCCGCGGTTTACAAACTGACTTTCCATAGACCTTCACGCATCGTCAATTGCTTTAGCTGGTGGCCACAGAATACGCTTTTTAACAGCTTCCGTATGTCTTCTTTCGTGGAACTCGCGTCGCACGTAGTACACACGAGGAATAATCCCCCTCATCGCCATTGCGCGTCAACGACTCTTCAAGATCGATTATCAGACTCAGGTCATACATCTCAGATTGTGTAATCTGATCCATATCCTGTTCGACCGAAATGATGGTGATTGCTTTGACCCAAAGAGGAATGATGGTCGTCTGGGATGAATTTCCTCCCCCCAAGATCCCTCCGAAAGTCCAAGAGCTCAAAGCGGAAAGTACTTCTTCCAACGTCGAGCGTCTGGAAGAACGAGGAAGAAGACCGCGATGGCGACGCCGCCATTAACTGCAGACGACGGCCATCATGAGGCGCTGCCCGTGCATCCGTACTACAGCCTACTGCCGTCGTACATCACACAGGACAGCGTGGCGCAAGAGCGCGACGAGTTCCTGCAACGCGTACGCGAGACGCTGGCCATTCTCACGCAGCTCAAGGATGGAATCGAGGGCGTCGTGCTGCAGAAGAAGCACCTGCGCGTGGTGGAGACGCTGTTCTCGCTCAAGCACGCGCTGCCCAAGATACTCCACAGGCAGCTCATTGACGTGCTCGTGTGGCATCTGTGGGAGACGGACGCGAAATGCATTGTCGACGTGCAGCTCGAAGTGCGTGCGTTGCAGACGCTCAAGCTTCTGCTGAGCAAATGGACCAGCAAGCGTCCGCTGAGTGAGCGCTGTGAGCTTGTGCTGTCGTGGCGTCTCGCCCAACGAGCGCTTGAGCGCGTGCTGTTCAGTTCGCCCGGACAAGCGCGACAGGCGTCCCCAACGACTATGATGCTGCTGGCTTCGGGCATGCTGCGCTGTGTGGAGAAGGCGCGTCCGTTCTTCGCATCTACTGACGGATCGAGTGTGGTTGCAGAGCTGTGGGAGGCGTTTGCTGCGAAGATCAAGGACACGAACTCGAACCAGTGCTTCAAGGCGCTTGGCTACTTTGCGCTGCTGTTCAATATCCCCGCGAATGCCAGCGAACACGAGTGGCAGACGATTGAGAAGCTCATGCCGCAGTGGCTGGAAGCCTGGGCGTCTATTTCGCGGTGTGAGGACTGGGACGGACGCTGGTTCAAGATATTTTCGCGTGTGGCCAAGCGATTCCCCGAGCGAACCGCCGTCGTGCTGCGCGACGCGATGCCGTTTGTGTTTGCTAAGGTCCACGTGCTGCTAGAGATCCCGTCGGACCTCGGAGCTCCGTTCAAGAATAACGCGTGGCCGTCGGCATTCAGTGCCATGCGTGGCACCAAGCGTTCGGACCAGCTCGCCATGCGACTGTGCGCCTATTTGCTAGGCAACCCAAGCGAAGAGACTGGAACACCGGCGCTTGCAAACCAGTACGTTGTTGAGATCCTGACGACCGTGAAACCGTTTTTCCACCCATCGAACGCGTCCTCGGCAGCCAACGCCCTCGGTATCGCTGTGTACTATCTTGGTGCGATGATCGCGAAGCGTCTAGGCGCAGAGAAGGCCACGAAGGAGGTCCTGCTGCGTGTCGAGTCGTGTCGCGATGTGTTCGACGTGCTGCTGCAGTTGTCATACTATGGCATCTACTCGAAGAACCAGTCGATCGCCACCAAGTGCATGTACTTACTCAAGAGCCTCCTATGTGTGGACCCAAGCTACTGCGCTCGCCCGGTTCTTGACGAGATGGTGAAGGCACTCGACCCGCATGCATTGAGCCAGTCGCACATGGCACCCACTGCCATCTCGTCACTGTCGGTGTTCCTGTACCACCTCATGTGTGGCCAGCAGGCCGAGAGTACTGGGCTGCTCTTCTCGACGTACTTGGCTCCGCTGCTGCGGCTGACGCTGCCTGGAATCGACCCCAACGATGAAAAGAAGACGATGTCCACGCTCACGCTGTACTTCTACGTGCTCTCGTGGCTTCCGCTCGTGAATGACGTGGCCAAGACCGGTGGCGACAAGGTGCTAATCCGATCGGAGGCTTCGAACGAGCTGTTTGAAGACATGAAGGCGAGCCTGGTCACCAGCATCACGCCGCTTGGCCCTGAGCTCGATCGCAAGACGTGGGAACTCGGTAGCTTCTTGGAGGAGTGGTCACTTGCGCTGCTTGACCGCTGTTTTGAGTTTATTCGCACACGAGCGAACTCCCAGACCCACGATGCGGCATCCAAGAGCAGCAACGACGACAACCACCGCGGCCGTGGCGAAGACCGCGCTGTGCTGGAGGTGCTCAACATGTTGAGTCTGCTCTACTCGCAGATGTCTCCGGCAGTGTACACACAGGCACTCCGCAAGACGGTCAACTTTGTCTCCAACTCGTTCTTCACGTCGGCGTTCGGCGGGAAGGTGATCTCGACGCTCGTGTTCGACTGTCTGCAGGGCAACTTGGAGGAGGCGTTCGCGCCGTTCTTTCAGATCGTTCTCGAGAAGCTTCACAACGCCAAGGCGGACTCGCTCATGACGAACGAGAAGGTGTGGTATCTCCACATCCTGAACGGACTCGTGCGCTTCAACGACTCGAACCGCTCGGTTCTGGTGAAGCATCGTGAGGAGCTCCGCGCCTTTCTCACGAAGTTCCTCTTGCAAGACGACGAGAAAGAGGTGTACGAAGCTGCCGGCAACGTCTTGGAGCACCTGCTGCACGCGCTGCTTGGTGTCTACCCGCTCGATTTTCGATCGCTGCCTCCGCGTGAGTGGGCCATCGCCAACGACGAGTCCTCGGGTATGTTTCAGTTCTTGGGTGCTGCTGTGTCGTGGAAACGGCTCAACATCCAGTGGCATGAGCCGAACCAAGACGAACTAGCATTCTCGCGGGACCTGCTCGATGACCATCTTCTCGGTACGTTCAAGGAGCTCGAGCACTTACAGACGGCCAAGGACGTCACCGTGCGCCAGTGGATCCCACACCTCAAGCGAGTCTTCGTGAGCGTCCGAGGTGCGAGAAACATCTTCGTCGATCCGACGACTGGACAAGGTGCCCTGCAAGCGGGCTCGCTGCCATTGCTCACGAGAGCATGTGCTGGAAACACAGAGCTGCTGAATGCACTAGTGTCGCTCAAGTCCGTCGTCTTGACGAAGACCCATGCGATCACAGGCTACTGGCTCGAGAACGGACTCAAGGGCGTCACTGAAAACCAGATCTGGAAGATCGTGCTTAAGGTGGTCAAGCAGCTTTTGGTCTGGCGTGGCAGCCATCTCGATGGACACCGTACGAAGGTGAAGCAGAACACGTACATCAAGACTACGACGGCAGATGTGGCGTCGCGCGAGTTCCGCCGAGGCCAACGCTTTGAGCTGGACCCTTTGAGTGAGGTGCCACTATCGTCTCGAAATGAGATGACAGAGCGTGTGCTGTTCTTCTACTCGAAGCGCAAGGTGCAAGAACACTACGAAACGGCGCACCACGTGCTTAGCCACGGAGACGAGGCTTCTTCGCCTACGCGAGCCCAGTATGAAGCTCTGCTCCTTGACGTTGAAACGTTGATGAAGCATCCGTACGAAGAAGTGCGTGGCAATGCTAGCGGTGTGCTGCGTGAAAGCGCCGAGATCTTCACCAAGTGGGTCCACTCGCGCATTTCCGCGCAGCTTGAAGTGCTCGAAGGCAAGGTTGTCGACGCCCAGGGCCTGGTCAAAGAGGAGGTCGTCGCAGGTGCGCTCGAGTTCCTGCGCCGTCCGATCGTGTGGTCTCACCTGTGGAAGACGCGTGGGTCCCTTCTACTTCGCGCGTTGAAGGCTGTGCTGAGCGGCAACGAAACGATCGTGAAGAAGCTCGACACTGAATCGAACAAAGCCAAGGTCGGCTTGAAGATCCAGGAGTTCTTCCTCGCTGTCCTCGGAAGTTGGCGATACGTGCGTGAGCAGCCGTCAACCGCGTTCATCAACGAGCTGATCCTTGCAGAGCCAGCTCAGACGGAACACTGGAAGCAGCAGTTGATGCACCTCGTGTGCTTCTTCCCGTTGCTGCAGCCGCAGGAGGCCCCACTACCTCTGCGTCTGTGGGAGCTCATCATCAAGCAAGTGCGTCATGACGTGCTTCCCGTGCGCCAGGTCGCTATCCTGCTTCTTTCGCAGGTGGTCAAGCTGCTGAAGAGCGACAAGACCAGTGGTAGTGCGAACGACGACGTGTACGCGCTTCTGTTCTCGGACGCAACGCTCAAGACGATCGTCGATGCTTTCGTGGACAACCACCGCAACACGAATCAGTTCGCCGCGTCTGCAGATGGACAGCACGCCAACTCGGCGCCAAGTGACTGGTCGTTTGGCGTCAGCGAAGCAATTCGGTACTTGTCCACCACATCCACGGGACACCCACGACCACCTCCGCTGTCGTCGATCCGTTTGCTCAACCAGACAAGCGACTCGTTCAAGACTCTGGAGCTTGCTCATTTGAAGCTTGTCCAGCGTCTGACGCAGATGCGACCCAGTGCAATCGTGCGTGGCCCTGTCTTCAGTGCTTTGGAGAAGCTGACGGGCAGTATTGACGTCAAGGTGTCGGATGAGGATCGTCAGGCTTCCCTCGCGACGCTCGGTGAGTGGGTCGGAGGTGTTCTCCGTGGTGCTCTCAAGCTACCGGCCTCCGACAACGAAGTCGCTGCTGCCGCGGTCTCCTCTGTCACTGATATCATCAAGAAGGTGATGCCCCACGTCAACCTGACGCTGGTCGACCCTTGGGCTCAGGTTCTTTACTTCGCAGCCCGTCCGTCGCAGAACCACCCGACGACGTTCCAGCTCGATCGCTTGGAGGGTGTTGTGTCGTACGTGCTGAATGAATTGGATCAAGCCTTCGCCCGTGCCACAGTCGAAGACTACGCTAACCAAGTCAAGTGGCTCAGTTTGGTCGAGCCCTTCCTGGTGCTTGTCCTCGGATGGGTCGGCACAGGATCTGAGCGCTTCTCCGAACTGAGAGCGACTATTCGAGACACTGTCGTGCGTATCATCGACACGCATGCGCTGGCTCATCGCTACAAGATGGTCCGTGACCGTGCGGCCAAGACGCTCTACATTCTCGACGTGAACGACCACGAGCTCGCGCCAGACTCACGTCCAACTAAGGTTCTGCTCGAGAAGCTGAGTGCGCTGACTCGAGTCGAGTCGCTGCTTAACAAGGACGACGAAGCCGTGGATCAGGAGGAAGAGTCGGAGGCGCTCAGTGCGAAGGAGACAGCCATGCAGTGGCTCGTGTGCGCGGATCGTCTGGGCGACACGCGCGCCTTCCTGCATGTGATGAAACCACTTTTCCCCGTCGCTTTCTTGACGCAAAACCACTCAAAGGTCGAGATCGCACTGCTGGCAAAGAACGCCACCAACGCCATCTCGCTGTCGCTTCGTCTGCATGCTCCGCCAACGAACGGCTCGTCCGAATACGCGCCTGTGAATGACCTTCTCGAGATGCTGGAGCAGTTTGCCGGCCACCAGCGATGGAAGACGCGTGCCGCGGTGCTTCGATTCTTGACGTCGTTCACATTCTACCACTGGATCTTCCTGTCGTCGGCTCAGCAGGAGCGAGTCCAGCGACTGGTGATGTCGTTCCTGGCCGATGAGCAGCGTGAAGTGCAGGACATGGCCAAGTACGCATTACGCAGCCTCGTCCACATCCAGCGTCCCACAGTCGTGGGTGCCCTCAGCCTCCAGCTCACGGAGCAAGCTCAAGACGCACGCGTCAAGCATCCGAAGCTCATGCGTCGTCTCCAGAAGCAGGAGAAGGACCAGGTCGACTCGCCGGAAGAGATCGCTAAGACCAAGTCCCGCATCAAGACCAACGACAACAAGATGGCGACTAGCGTACTGGGCATGAGTGCGATAGTGCTGGCGTTTCCGTACTCGGTGCCTGCGTTCGTGCCGCCGCTGTTTGAAGAGCTGGGCCGTTACCTGTACATCAAGCAGTCCACCGCCATGGTCTCGTACCTGGAGAAGGCCGTCAAGGACACCCTGCTCGAGTTCAAACGCACCCACCAGGACCAATGGCTCGAGATCAAGAACAACTTCACGCAGGCACAGCGGGATGTCTTCGAAGATGTGCTGATCTCCCCAAGCTACTACACCTAGAAGCTGGCCATTTACCCCTCATTCTTGCATCATTCTAAATTTTCCATACATTGTTCAAGTCAAACTCAACGTAACCCCAGTGTAACCTTCCAGTTGCACATAGCCAAGGCGTCCACATGCAAGATTCACCGGTATAATATCGGTATACTGGGTTGGCCTTGTTTCGAATACCCTTTCCCATTGAATCCCCTTCCCAAAGCACTTCAAGCCGAAATTACGCGCCAGAACGGAAGTGGCGGAGGACGACGATAATGGCGACGCCGGGGACGCGTGCCGCCGCCAAGCGCAAGCGCCAGCGGCCTGTAGACGTCGATGAAGAAGACGTCGACGACTCGGACGACGGCGTCTGTGTCGTGGAATACGCGCCCGGAACAGCGCCGCCTCCGCGTGAAAAGCGTCCCGGAAGACGGCAAAGAGTGGCCTCTACGTTTGAGTATGTCGCTAGCCCAATCACCACGACCCCAGCGGCCGCTGCACCGCCAAAGCCTGATGGACAGGTGCTCGAGGTGGACTACATGGGCGCCACGCGCGCCGTCGTAGGCCATGGGTTCCAGGCGTGCGAGTTGCTGTTCGCGGACGAGTTCGCGTCACTCCACATCACGAACTGGACGGGTGGTGACCCACAGATCCTGTGTGAGATGATCGAAAACTACGCGCAACGTATTGGTCTGCTGGGCGAGAATGTGCGTGTGGTCCACTACGTGGACGTCGCGGTGGTCGGGACCGTGACGCTGCATTTCGTGAGCAAGCAGGTCGCGCGCAGTCTATTTACGAGTCTGTGCTCGTCGGATGTGATGGCAATCGAGCCGATCCAGTCCACAGGGCTGGTGAAGGACGAGGCGTTGAAGAAAGCTGAGTGTTCGCATCGTCTCAACATCACGTGGGCGGACGGCATGGCCACGGGCGGCGCCGATATCTTCTTTGCGGATGTGAGCGAGGCGAACGCGTTCCTGGCCAGCTATTATCGCAAAGAAACCGAGCTCGGATCCTGTGTGATTGAGGTTATTGGTGTCCCAGCGCTCGATGATATCAACATGGAAGAGCTGGAAGAAGAGGTGGTGCTGGAGCGCGTGCTGCAGCTCAGTGAGTACGACCGCCAGGCGTGGGTGCCACCGCTTCGCTGTCTTCGCGTGGATCGAGACCGCACGAACGACCAAATGTTCTTCGACGAGACTAAGATCAGAGGGATGAGGGCCAAACGTGTTGCAGAACTCGAGTTTAACGTGCGGATCGTGAGCGGATTGCCGCTGGATGTAGATGAAGTTCGACTGAAGGAACTCGTGGCGCCGCACAAGATCGTCCATTGCAAGATTGGACGCGTGGACGATACTGGTCGACGCCCGTCCGAACGACTCGGCCGTCAACGACGAGCGATGCCTCTGACGTGGCATGTCGACGCGACGGAGCCGGCGATCGATTGGGTGGACGCAGCGGCCAAGCGAGTGGGTGTCTGCGTTCATTTCGCAAGCGCCGAGCGTATGAAGGTCGTCTATGATGCCGCGCTTGCGTCTCCAATGTGGAACGGGATGGTCTCACCGCTTGGCCAGCCAGTGCGACTGGGTATCGAGCATATCTACTGTGCACATCTCCCCACGGATGTCTACCAGTACTACCGCCACCAGCTCATCCCGATACGTCAAGGTCTCGTGAACAAAAGTGTGTGGTGTACTATGGACCGAGACACGGAGGACAAGAACGTTATCACAGTCAAGTTTGGGAGCACGACACGTGAAGGTTTGGACCGAGTGGTCAAGTCGCTCGAGGACGCTATCCAATGCGAGGAAGTTGACGATACGGGCATTCGCAGTGTGCTGTTCAGTCGTGCTGGGCGAGCCAAGGTTCGGGATTGGTTGGCGAAGAGAGATGGGACTGCAGGTCCGTTTGGACCAGCATTGATTCGCCTCTCCGATGAGGACAATACAATCTGGGTGTACGGCTTTGAATCAAGCAGGGTGGAAGCCTTCACGGCGCTCAGAACGTTGGTGCTGACGATCCAGAAGGACGTGCAAGTGGTGGACCGGATCGCTCGAATTAATCCTGGATTGCTCGAAGGATCAGCATCGATTCCGGCAAATATCGACGATGATGAACGTCTCCCTCTGATGGTTCAGCCTGTTCTGCGAGCGATTTACGAATGCACCGCTGTCGACAACGTGAATCACCTCACGGTCACTGGTATGAGCCAGGAAGTCCAAGATAGAGTAAAAGCGTGGCTGTCAGCAGGGTGCTTCGTGTCTTCGGAAGAGTTGTCGAGACTGCAGCCACGCCCGGAATGCGGAATCTGTATGATGGAAGTCGACGAGCCAGTCATCAGATTCACGCAGTGCGGTCACCCATTTTGCCTCGAGTGCATTCAGCCTGGTATGAGCGACTCGAGTCGTCTACCACTTGTATGTCCAGTTGGAGGTTGCGGGTGCAATATCCACGTCAGAGATGTCGCGAAATCTACGAAAGACGTCAAGGCACTTCTTGACACTGCAGTGTTCGACTATGTGGCCAAGCATCCGTCCGAGTGTGCTGTTTGCCCGAAGTCCGGATGCAACCAAATTCTCTCGCGCGCGTTTATCGAGGGCGGGAGTAACGCCGGAGAGCAGTACGCGTTCTGTGACAAATGCGCGAAGAGCTACTGCCTGACTTGCTCAGAAGCGACGAGCAACGCCATGGAGCGTCACGATGGGAGCACGTGCGAAGAGTTCCAAGCAGTTGGTGGATCGGCCGGTGATCACTTCGTCAAGTATATTCGAGACAATATTTTCACGCTGTGCTGTCCGAAATGCAAGGCTGCGTTCCTGGATTTTGATGGCTGTACGTCAGTCGCGTGTGGCAACGTGACGTGTCGTGAGTACTTTTGCGCGAACTGCCTCGACTACAGCTCCCAATCGTCAGCAACAACCCACGTTCACGTTCTCCAGTGCCCGAAGAACCCATTGCCCGGTCGCTACCACGTACCGGCCGCAAGTTTGGTAGCTGCACATCGAACTCGCCGAACAAATCAACTGCGTGACTACCTTGTCGCCAATGTGCCGCTGGGAGAGCCACGCCGAATCGTTCTCACAAGGCTTACCAAGGACCTTGCGGACCTGGGTATCACTTGCATCGACGAGCTGCTCGCGGCGTCGACTCCAACTCCTGCTGGTCCTCCCCCACCGCCAGTTCCGGCAGCTTCGAATGCTCCTGCTGCCCGTCTACACGATCCGATCTGGCGGATGATTCGACAAATTCGTCCGGGAGACATCGGCCAATGGGGGCTCGATGCGATGGCGCATCTTCCAGCGGATGTCCAAGAACGATTGCGACAATTCAACGAAAGGCTGAACGCGCGACTCAATCCGTTGCTCGCTCAGCTCCCGCGGCCGATGCAGCTCGTGCAACCGGTGCTCCCTCAGGATCCGCTTCAAAATCTGTTCGATATTCGACTACCTCCAGCACCACGACGTCAGCCCCGCCAACGACGTCAGAGGCGGGCAGTAGCTCCACCAGATCCACTGATTCAGCCGCCCATGCCTCCAGTGCGACGAGGGCGTGGACGTCGAGCAGCACCTGCAGCACCAGCAGCACCAGCAGTACCCGCAGCACCACAGTACCACGTTGTTCGATTTGGAGGAGACGAACTATTTCCACCACCCGTGCCACCAGCAGTCGCAGCGCGTCGACACCGTGGAGCCCGTGCTCAGCTTGCCGCAGATCTCGATATCCCCCCACCTCCAGCAGCACAACGAGGACGCCGAATGCAATTTGCTCAAGCATTCGAAGCTCCACCATTGCCACCATTCCCGGCACCACCAGTACCTCCACCTCCAGCAGCGCAGCAAGGACGTCGGATTATGTTCGCACAGCCATTCGAACCCCCGCCAGTCCTAGCACCGCCGGCACCTCCACGGCGACCCCGTGGGCGGAATGCCGCCCAACCGATGGTAATCGACTTGACATGAGCAAGCCAGTATCCGCAAGGCTCTTGACGTAGTATTTGGCAATTTGAAGTCTTCCAGATCATGACAATTGCCATTCGCTTCTTGTGTTGCCTTTCCGTCGTTTACATCGACATAGCCAGGACCCATTTCTGTTTATTCGAATATATTCCATCAAATTCGGATCATCTGTTAAGAACTGTTATGTGACAGGGTTTTCAAACCCCGCCAACATTTCCGCTGGCGGCAACTTCAACTAATTCAAAGAGCAAAAGAGGAAAGCGGACGGAAAGGGACTCCAAGGGCAACATGCAGACGCGAGCGGCCGCCAAGCGCAAGCGCAAGCGACGCCAGCGCGCAGCGGAAGAGGACGACGACGACGACGTGCAGCTGCTGCAGGTGTACGCGCCAGGCACAGCGCCGCCGCCGCCGCCCAAGCGCCCGAAAAACGCCGGAAAGAGCGGCAAAAATGGACGCGAGACGACGGAAATGCGTCCTAAGAAGCAAAAGCGCGCGTCGGTTGAAGTCAACTACAAGGGCAAGACGCGTGCCGTGGTCGGAGCCGGTTTCCAAGTGCGCGAGATCCTGTTTGGCGACGAATTCACGTCGCTACGCGTCGGCAACTGGACAGGCGGTGAAGATGTGGCCGCGCTACAGGCGTTTGAGCAAAAGGCCGTGGAATTGGGCTTCAAGACGCAGTACGGACGTGTGATCGAGCACGTGGAAGTCGAAGAGGATGCGGTGACGCTGCATTTCGTGAGCAAGTGCGTAGCCCAGCGACTCTTTACCGACTTGAGTGACTCCCAGCGCGTTCCGATCGAGCCTGTGAACCGGAAGTCTGGAGAACGACCAAAAGCAATCACGCGGAAAGGGATCACAGGACGCATCACAGTCACGTGGGCTGATGGCGTCGCAAATGGCAGCGTGTGGGTGTACTTCGCGGATGCTGGTGCCGCCAACGCCTTTCTCATGGATTGGCAGAACATGCCAGCCAAGTTCACCAGTGGTGTGATTTCCCCCCTTGGTTATCTGCCAGAAGACTACAACAGAAAGCCAGCAAACGGGACGTTGCCATCCAATCACTCGCCTCTCCGACGCGAATCGAACAACCAACTGATGTTTGACCTCGTCAAGATCGCCACGATGCCGCCTGATCAGGTGGATGCGTTGGATTTTGGCGTCTATTTCATCGACGAATTATCCCCGGAGCTAGATGAGCACCACCTTGAACAGCTCGTGCTGCCACATAGCATCATTCACTGCAGAATTGACCGCGAAGATCCTCCAAACCGTCGACGATCCGAGCGACTTCTTCGGCAGCGCCTGATCGCGCCGTTGCTGTGGTTCTTGTCGCCAGAAGAGCTGCATGTCGACTGGAAAGACTCGCTTGCCAGGCGCGTGGGTGTCAGCGTCGATTCCAAGAACCTAGCGCCCTTGAACGAAGTGTACGAGAGTACCAATGTTGCTGCGTTCTGGAACGACTTGGAGAGACCACTTGGTCAGCCAGTGCGTTTGGGCAAGGAGTACATCTCGCGATCCAAGGTCGACACTGCGGTGTACGAGCATTTCCGCGTGAAGATAGACGGGCTCAAGCGGCATCTCAGAAACAAAGGCGTGTGGAGTGAGGTCGTCAAGAACACCAGGGAAGAAGATACGATTGATATCGTATTCGGCAGCAGAGATATCCTGATGTTGGATCACGTGGTGATGAGGCTTGACAAGATCATCGAATTCGACAAAGTGGACGTCGAGTATTTCGTCGATACGATCTTCAGTGACGCAGCGATACCTCAACTGCGAGAATGGGCGACCTCGAGAGCACGCATCGCAGCAGCCGGGACTCTTCCGCAAGCGTGCGTGCGAGTCAATTATGAAGACAGGTCGATCTGGGTGTACGGTGAAAGGGCGGCTCGAGAGGAAGCGATCCAGTCGTTCGCGAAGCTGGTGGCGACGATATGTCGAGAAGTTGATGTGCTGGGTCGAGTCGTGCTCGTGAATGTTGGAGACATTTGTTCGCGTCCCACGACTTGTCAACGATCAACTCCTCGGTGGCTAACCGTTCAGCCTGCGACGAAGCGTCTTGACCGTCACATCAGTCAGAGAACTGGTGTTCAGTCTACCATAGCGGCTAATGGTGTACTGAAGGCGTGGAGAGGTGCTTCGCTCGCGGACGTCGAGCTTAACCCACACTCAAAAGGTGTTCGAGAGTGTGGCGTGTGCATGATGCAAGCCGACGAGCCGATCGTCGATTTCATCCAGTGCGGCCACTCATTCTGCCTCGAGTGCATTCAACCCGGCGTCACATCGACTAGTCGCCTTCCACTTCGATGCCCAGTTGCAAACTGTGGCTACTTCATGTACGTGAGAGATGTCGCGAACATCTCGAACAACATCGATGCACTCGTCTCAACATCGATATTCGACTACGTCTCGCGACACCCCACTCAATGTGCCGTCTGTCCCACGGCCGCGTGCAACCAGATCATCCCGCTGCCAGACATTGGTTTTCCAGTGGCCGTCTTGTGCGAATGCTGCAACAGGAGCTACTGCATGGTTTGCTCCAAGGCCACGGGCGAAGCGATGGATCGACATGATGGAATGACTTGCAAGGACTTCCAGGTGTTTGGAGGTGAGGCAACCGAGCGACACGTGCGATTCATACGAGATCGGATCCTCACTCTCGGGTGTCCGCAGTGCAGATCGGCATTTCTCGACTTCGATGGATGCACGTCGGTGCGCTGCGACAACGCCACGTGTAACGTATACTTCTGCGCGAACTGCCTGGAATTCAGCACAAACGATTCGCAGATAAGCCACGCACACATTCGCGAATGCGACAAGAATCCGAATCGAGGTGCGTATTTTGTAGCCGAGTCGCAACTGAAGCTCGTTCACAAAACCCGCCGAAAGCTTCAGCATACCGAGTACTTCCGGGAATCGATCAAGAGCATCCCCCAACGTCGCCTCGTCCTCAAGCGAATTTCTGCCGATCTTCGCGATTTAGACATCAAGCTCTCCGCCAAGATTCTGCAGCCTGACACCCCTGACACGGTTGTATCAGCAAGTCTGCAGAATACGGTCCGTCCGCAGAATCATGCAAATCCTCTTCCGCGGCCAGTTCCACAACGCGGTGTGATTGCTCCCGTCGCGATAGCCGCGCCAGTCGTGGCTGAACGCCGACCTCCAGTAGTGTTCGCAGTTCCGGCAGCTCCAGTGGCCCTCGTTCCAACAGCCTCAGCGGTTTGCCATGGCGACCCAGCCAACGAAATTCCTTCACAGGCTGGTTGGAGTGATCGTGGTCGAGCGATGGGTGTGAGATCCGATGCAGAGTTGGGCCTCGTGGAAGAACGAATACGAACGCTTGTGATTGAGGGCGAAGTTCCTGGACGGATGTCTGCTGGAAGTGGCAAGGCACTGGTCGGAGTAGGTGACAAGACGCTCAGCTATCTGAGAGGGAGGATTAGCAACCCAACGCGTCCTGGAGTTCCGAAAATTCCGTCGCTCTTGATGCCAAGCCCGCGACGCGTGAATCATCGTATCCGCTCTCTGACGATATCGTCATGAGAGAGCATATACCATCACAAGCGCTTCCCGAGCCCATGGACGACGTCGTGATGCGTGAAGAAACTCAGCAGACGCCATCCTCCAACCCCCTCGACGATATTGAAATGGAAGAAGAGGCAGCGGACGATGATCGAGAAGAGGTTGCTATCTCGTTCATTCACGCGGCATCGTTGCCGACTGTAACCGTTTCGGCGGCTTTGAAGCTGACAGTGCCTCGAGTTCGTGCGAGACCTTTCCCCGTAATGGACGAACCACCGAGCACGCAGCAGCCAAGTCGTCTTATCGGCTCCCGTGCGAGTCACGAGTCGACGAGCAGATCGTACGTGCATCAGCACGTGCGCAGCGGCGCACAACGGCTCAATCGGACGCCATACGTTGACCACCATCGTCGACTTGATCTCCCCCACCGCCGACGCATCGACACGAGTGTCGATCCCATGGGCCGCTTCAGGCTGCGTCAGCAAACGCATGTACCGAGCAGCGCCCGCTCAGTCCCACTGGTCATTGAGTCGTGGGCGACGCCGACGCCGACGCAGCGAGCTCCACCAGAACAACAACCAGCTCAAGCCGAGACGCAACCCAATCAAGCTGCACCTCGCCAATCAACTGCAGCGGAAGGAGACTGGAGCTCGCTCGTTCGTTCCAGCGTAAGCCGCGTCAGTTCCTTCTTCTTCTCGTAAGCCGCCGTGAAGAAGCTGCACAGCACCGAGCAGTCCCTGCGTCCCCCCTCCAGTAGTATAAGAATAGATCCCCTCAACCATAGTCTTTTGAGAACCACAGTCGTTATGTGGAAGATCGACCGCACAGGTTCAACTCGTTCGTTTCCACTTGTGCATAACCCGTGCACATCTCCCTACAAGAGCCGGTTTTAGTAGGAGCATCCTCAGACTCAGATTATCCTCCCTGTTAAGACCGCTTTGGGATCAGTTCAGACGTCGTCATCTTGCAACGGCCACAATCCGAATCCGAAGCGAATCGCCGCATACGTGGCCATCCACCACCGCCGTCTTCCTTCCTTCCTTCCTGCCGCCGCCATGCGCCTGCTTTCGCTGCTCTCGCTACTGGCTGCCGCCTGCGTGGCCACTGCGTCCGTTGTGTCGGCCGCTAGCGACCTGGAGGTCTCCATGGGCATCGTTAACACGCATCGCTCCGTGAAACTCGACCCGAGCGTCCAGCACATCCCTCTCGACGCCTCGCAGACGCACTTGCGGCCGCCGCCTCCGCGAGTCCCGAGCGAGTACGACGTGTTCATCGGCCTCTCAGTCTTCCGCGACGGCCAGCGCTGTGCCAAGACCATCTTCACGGGCCTCACGCGAGCCAGTCACCCAGAGCGCGTGCATTTTGGCGTCGTGGACCAAGTGAATCCAGGCGACGCCAAGTGTATCGACGAGTTCTGTAAGCTGACCGAGGCCAAGTGGCCCGAGAAAGGACCGTGTCCGTACCGTGACCGCGTGCGCATCGACGAGCGACTGGCCGATGACTCGCGAGGCCCGACGCTGGCGCGTCACTACCAGCAGAAGCTCATCCGTAATGAAGAGTTCTGTCTGCAGCTCGACGGCCACAGTATCTTCACAAACAAATGGGACGAGAACATCATCGCCGAGTGGACGCGTGTGGGCAACGAGATGGCCGTGCTGTCGACGTATCTGCACCATATCCACGACTTTGTCAAGGAAAACGGAGACAACAACCCGCCGAATTCGTTCCCGCACTTGTGTACGACGATCCGCGGCGGCAATGGACTCGTGCGGAATGAAGGCGCGAGTATGATCGGCAAGCCAAAGTGGCCGCAGATGAGCGCGCTGTGGGGAGCTGGGCTGTCGTTCAGCAAGTGCCACGCCGAGAGACGCGTGCTCGTGGACTCGCACACGCTGTGGATGTTTGACGGCGAAGAGTTCCTGCGAGCCTCACACTTGTGGACCCACGGATATGATATCTACTCGCCTAGTACGCTGGGCGCCGTGGTGTACCACAACTACTCTTCGGTCCCTGCTCGGTAAGCTAGTGTCTGTCGTCGGTATTGGACTTGATGAAGACTGACGGTGTTGTTTTCTATGGCAGGTTTGAGCATGTGAAGGTGGACCAGGCCAAGAAGGAGCTGGAGCGAGAGCGTGGTCGCAACCGCTTCCATTTGATCGTCGGCAAGCCGTTTGTCGGCGAAGTGGACGCGCGTGAGATGGACAAGTTCGCGTTCGGCAAGGTTCGGTCGTTCCAGGAGTATCTCAATTTCTCAGGCGTGACCTTCGAAGAAGGCAAGAACGACACGGACACGTGTCGACAGCTCCACTGGGTGCCGTACAGCGACCCCACGGAGGTGGAGAAGATCGTCGGTGGTGGTTGGAAGATGAAACCATCCACCGCCACGACGACACCCAAGGCCCACGATCCGAACGGCGCCGAAGACCCCTTTGAGCCACAGGGAGTCGACAAGCACGCAGAGGCTGGAGCGGGTGGAGAGGGCGAGGTCTGGGCGGCGAAGATGAATGCTGCGCCGAAGGACGACGGTGCTCCGTCACCCGAGGCAGCGGATGCGGAGGAGGCTGGTATGGGCGGTCTGCTGTTCTACTTTTTCATGTTTGGTGGTGTGCTGTACGTCGTGATGGCGAATGAAGGCGTCGCGTGGAAGGTCGGCAACCTGTGGCACTCGAAGAAGCCGCATGAGAGCCGCGCGTAGACAATGTAAGAGGCCTAATAGATGCATCAAAAACCTGGGATCTCTGTTTGTTCATGTGTCTGCCACTCTACAGGATCTGCTGGAGCAAGGCGTTGAGTGCGCGCTTGGCGTTGGGATTCAGATCGTCTTCCGACTCGGACTTGAGCGCCTCGAGCAGCTCCACCGCGCCAGTGTTCTCGCGGACGCTTTGCAGGTTGGCCTCGTGGCCCGTGATCGTGCTCTCCAAAGCCAGCAAAGCGTTGGTCTGCAGCGTCTCGTTGTCTGCGAAAACATGCTGGAAGAGCATGCCCAACCCGCCGGCCTCGGCCACCATCGACTGGCTCTCGTGGTTCAGGTGGACGCCGTGGTGGATCGCCCAGGCCGCCGTACTGCAGATCTCGTCCGGATACGCAGGCGACACGAGAAGGATGAGCTCAGGCAGAGCCCCCGTCTCACGCAGCGCGTCCTGAGCCGCAGTGTCGTTGTCCGAGAGGATGTTGCCCAGCGCGAACGCCACCTCACTACGCAGCGAGTCCGCTGTCTCAGCCAAAACACAGCATTCTTCAGTCACTTTCTAGGCATCTCCAGGCTCTCACACAGACAATAAACAACGTACAGTATTCACCGGAGAGCAAGTTACACAGTGTGATGACGTGGTCGATCTCACAGAGCTGCTGGCGACCGACGGACGATCCGGCAACGTTGGCGATCGTGGCGGCGGCCGTGCGCTGAATGGCTGCATGCGGACTTGAGAGCACGTGCAAGAGCCCTTCAATAACCTCCGAGGAGCTCGCTCTGGCCTGCGAGCCAGCGCCCAAAGCCAAGTTGCCGATAGTAAGACACGCAGCAGCCTGTACACGTGGATCTGGGTGGGTCAGGTGCTTGGCGATCACATCTACTCACAGAAAACGCCACGTTAATAACTGAGACCTTGGCTCCTTGGTGGTCATGGGTACCTACCTGTGCCATTGAGTCGAAGGATCTCCTGTGCGATGAACGGCTCGCTCGTGAGCTTGATCAGCGACAGATACGTCGGCACGTGGAAGTCCACGAGGCGCTCGTCGGCCAAAAAGCCCAGCAGCGACTCCAACACACTGCTCTGGATGATGTCCAGCGCCTGGCGCTCGCGGTCGTCCGTCGATCCAGGCTTGATCACGACGCCTTGGATGGCTGCGACAGTTGGCTCACGGTCGCCCTTGGCGATGCGCTCGGCGTCGCGTAGCTCGTCAGCGAGCTGCCAGATCGTCGGTCCGTCGTCGCCGTTCACGGACGTCGTCAGGTGCTGTACGCGGCCGATTTGCATCGGAATCGCACGTGCTTGCACGTGACGCGTTGGACTAGCGGTCCATAGTGGATGTTGAGTGGTGACGGTGCTGGAGACGCGTGTAGAGCGGCGCAATGTGGCGCGCGCGGCAGCCGCCGATGAGCTCTTCCACACGTTGATACGCATTTTGGTTGTGGATCTCGTGATGACAAGCAGTCTGAAACAAGGCTGGTAAGTTCGCGTTAAGTTCGTTTTTGGTTTGCAGTAAGTACGCATTGGCATTTTGTCCATTCGCCCAAAAAGTACGCAAGACCAAGAAAGCGAAAATGGGCAAGAACCGCCATAGCAAAGACCGGCTTTTCGTCACGCAGACCGAGCACAAGTACCTCTACGGCGGCAAGAAGACCGAGATCAAGCGCGCCTATCGACGTACGTTTCGTGCATGCCCCTTGTGCTCATATTGGCTCAGTAGAAGCCGCGCAATGACCCATGAATCTGACCGCATTATTGTGATTGTTGGCACCTCCAGGACTGCCGTATGACTGCTGCGCGATCACACTCACGCCCTTCAGCGTATGCTCCTCATAACTACCTATATGTTACTCTAGTGGCGGTTTTGCTGACGCTATCTGTGTGTATAGAACCCCGTGGCGACGCGAGAAGGCCACGTCTTCGACCTCGAGGCCATCGTGCCCTTCGTCAAAGAGCACCAAATCGTACGTAAATCCCTGCCTTTGACTGGCTGTAATAGTGATGCTAATGTGGATGATTGATAACGATTAGAACCCCGTGACGGGTGCGCCGCTGGCACTCAAGGAGCTCGTGCAGCTCAAGTTTAGCAAGAACTCGGCCGGCGCGTACTTCTGTCCCGTGACGTACAAGGTGTTTACGGACAACACCAAGATCGCAGCCATCGCCACGACCGGTAACGTGTTCGCGCACGACGCCATTGATGAGCTCAACATCAAGCCCAAGAACTGGACGGTGCGTGCTCTTTGGGAAACGAGAGTTTTCGACAAATGAGGCAGCTCTTTTACGAACTGTTTTGGATGTTTATGTAGGACCTTTTGACGGGAGAGTCGTTCAAGCGCAAGGATATTATCATCCTGCAAGACCCTCAGGACCTGTCGAGCCGAGAAATCGAGAACTTTGAGCATTTTAGGCGCGCGAAAAGCAAGGACGAGGTACGTATCCACGCGAAAATTCACGATTTGATGGTGTTTTTGGCAGCTAAAAATCATGTTTTCCTTTTTTGATTTTTATAGCCGACGTCCACGTCCGAAGGTGCCAAGAACATTCGCACAAACGCTGCGACCGACCGCATTTTGAAGGAGCTGGAGGCCAAGAAGGCGAAGCAGCGTGAGCTGGCGGAGAAGATCCAGCGAGGCGACGACGAAGGCGTGAGCGAGCGTGAGAAGATCATCGCCAAGCTCACGCACGGCAAGCCACCCGTCAGTGCGTCCTCAGGAACGTCGTCTTCAGGTTCGATCGCGTATTCCAAGTTCACGACAGGCGCAGTGTCGCGATCATTCACGTCGAGTGCCATGGCTCCGATCACGGAGCACGGCAACATGGCGGCCACAGAGACCGAAGTGCTGGAAGAACGATGGCGTGTGGTCCGCAAAATGAAGAAGAAAGGACTCGTGCGTCTGGAGACGACGCTGGGTGACCTGCACGTCCAAATCGACTGCGACTTTGTGCCGCAGACGGCCGACAACTTCATGAGTTTGTGCGCCACGCAGTACTACGACGGCGTGTTGTTCCACCGTATCATCAAGGGCTTCATGATGCAAGGTGGGGACCCGACGGGCACTGGTCGAGGCGGCCAGTCGATCTGGAAGAAGGCGTTCCGAGACGAAATGGACTCGCGGTTGAGCCACGATGCGCGTGGAGTGCTGAGTATGGCGAACTCGGGTCCAGGGACCAACAAATCCCAGTTCTTCATCACGTTCAAGGCCACGCCACACCTTGATAAGAAGCACGCGGTGTTTGGACGCGTGGTTGGTGACGCCAGTATGAGTGTACTGGACGCGTTTGAGCAACTGGCGACGGGGGATGCAGACCGACCGTACGACGACGTGAAGATCATCAAGGCCCACGTGCTGGAGAACCCGTTCCAGGATTATGAAGACGCACTGGCGAAGGGCACGGACGTATTCACAGTCGAGAAGCAGAAGCTGCAAGAGTCCCAGCGAGTCAAGGGTACGGTGGTGAAGGTCGGGAACGAGTGGGTCGCGTACGATGACCTTGAAGGCGTGGATCTCGCCAAGTTCCAGAAGCAGCAGGGCACGGACACGTCAAATGAGAGTGTTGGCAAGTACCTCAAGGCTGCGACCTCGAGTAAGAAGAGATCGCTAGCGGAGGCCGAAGACGCATCTCAGAAACCGGTCGTAGCGGTGCCCATGGCGATCGACAGCAAGAAGAGCAAGCAGGCGAAGCCTTCCGCTGGAGGATTTGGAGACTTTTCGGGCTGGTAAACGCGAAGGCAAGGCGAGGGCGAGGTATATAATAGAGTGCCATCAGAGAGCTCACTCGGCTGAGCTCATCACGCTATTTTTACAGGTCAATCTGCAGCCCCAAGTCGGGTTCCACTCATAGCATCGAGAAATTGAGGCTGTCTGCTGCATGGCATCAGGAGACTGCAGGTATCATGGAGAAGTACGTGGTTGAGAAGGTGGTCGGTGAAGGCACCTACGGCATCGTGTATCGCGCGACCGAGAAGGTTTGCCTCCAGTGCTTTGAATGTGATGGTAGTGGCAAACAAAAGCTCAGTGAGTTGACTGTGTCTAGGGAACGAATGACCACGTCGCCATCAAGAAGTTCAAGACTGTCGGCGGTTCGTGGTGTTGAACTGTGACGAATTGCGCCAAGTGTTTGATCTGTGGGTTTTCTTGTGGTCTGTTTGTGCAGATGAACAGCTCTCGAAGCGTGAGATCCAGGCCTGTTCGATGCTCAGCCACGCGTACATCGTGTCCTATCGCCACAGTTTTCGTCACGAAGGCCTCCTGCACTTGGTCTTTGACCATGTTCCCGACAGCATGAACAAGGTAGGAACCCCTGGACTTCATCTTCACGTTTACGACGTGTTTCTAAAAACGATGTGGATTCTATGGTAGCTCTTGAACCGTAATCGACGAGGCGTCAAGCCAGCGCTCGCTCAGCGCCTAATCTACCAGCTATGCCAGGCGCTACAGTATTGCCACGCCAGCCACATCATCCACAGAGGTAGTACTACATCTACTAGTCTTCCGCCTTGGTGAGATTCTCCTGACGACGAGTGGTTTGCTTGGCGGTGTAGACATCAAACCCGACAACATTCTGATCGACGAGAACGGTGATATTCGCGTTTGTGACTTTGGCGTCGCGCGCACGATCCAGTTTGAAGGCGACCCACTCAGCGACTACGTGGCGACACGCTGGTATCGTCCGCCTGAGCAGGAACTGCGGTGAGTCTCATGCAGAATCCTACTCACTCGATCCAGCTACTGACTCGTGTGGTGATGTATTTGTCTATGTATTCAGCATGGACCGCTACTCTTTCGACGCTGACATGTGGAGCGTGGGCTGCGTGCTGATGGAACTGCTCACTGGCCGGCCCCTCTTCCCAGGCAACACGCAGATTGACCAACTGTGAGTTTTCTGAGCCTGTAGCGTTGGATATGGACTATATACTCACCACTCTACTTGTCAGCAACCTCATCCAAGAGTATCTTGGCCCGCTACCACCGACGCTCGCTGCTCGACTTCCTCGGGGCGTGGCGACGATCAAGACGCCGACCAAATCCTTCCAAGAACTACTTGGCGATCGTGTTTTACCGGACAGCACACTCGACTTTTTGATGCAAACGATCCAACTGGAGCCCAAGCTTCGGCTTTCAGCCGCTGGCTGTCTAGCTCATCCGTTCTTGAAGCAGTTGAAGGACGCTGAACAGCGAGAACGGAAGACACGCCAGTTAGAAGAGAAGCAGCGACGTTCGAGAAACGCAGCCATGGGCTCACCAGACAGCGAAGACGGGATCGAAGAGGAGATTCCAGGCGGCTCACGGGCAGCAGAAGCTAACTCACCAGGGCCGACGCCAATGTATCGAGACGGTGCTGCTGAGAAGCCGTTTGATTTCAAGACTGGAGGCTCAAAAGAGACGAGATCGTCGACTCCACAGTCGAAAAACCTGCGTCGCGAGGCGAAAAACAAGTCAGAGAGCAAGTCAAAGCACGGCCGCTTTGCTATTGACACGGAGACCCAGGCGGACGGTGACAACGACTACATCCAGGAAGAGATCATCGAGATGGATGAGATGAGCCTAGCGGAGCCCGTGTCGCCACGAGGCCGCAGTCGAGGGAAGCGAACACATGATGACGAAGCGGAGGACGATGGTGAGTGTGGAGACCCACCAGTGCGTTCTCCTTCCAAGACGAAAGCTGCAGGAAGACGACGACGCCAAGCGAAGGACGAGCCAGTCGGCGCCCACGACCACGAGTGTTACGAAGACGACTTCGAGGACTAGAGGGCCTTGGTGTACTTTCCGGAAGATGGGTACACCTTCCAAATGTTACTCTAATTCAGTAAAATAACCAAATGACCACTTGGAGGTGTGAACCGACTAACTGTATTAGGTGATGCAAATGATGTTAAAACTGGACGGTCCATCCAATCAGAGTCATCGAGGACTTGGTATCCTCAGGATACAGCAGGTCTCATTCATTCACACCGCATTCTCATCTCATTCCTTCACTTCGACTCCGACTCCTACACAGCAACATGAGCGAGCAGCCAACGCTTCGTGCGCGACTGGCGGAAGCGCGTGAGAACGACGAGCGACTCGTGGAGCAGGAGACGCTGGCGTTGCAACGACTGGCGATTCCCAGGCATGCGAACGGAGACCGTGATGAAGACACGAAGGAAAGGCTGCTGCAGGCGCGTGAGGCGAAGCTGCAAGGGCTTAGAAGTCAACGAGGTGTGTTTGAAACTGTGGTGGCTCGTCTGAACGAACAGAGGCAGCAGATGAGTCGAGATGAAAGGCGCATGCGGCTGCAGCGGGAGCTGTTCCAGTTCCAGCGTCGACGCAGTATCAGCTCAAAGAGACTCGAGATCGAGGCGTTTCTGCAGTCTCCTGCTCGTTTTTTGGTGGTTCAAGCGGCCCCAGAGAGTGGCAAATATACGCGAGTGCCTCAGTATATAGCTGCCGAGTTGCGAGGCCGCGTGCTGTGTACACAGCCGACTCAGAAAGGCGCGATGAAGTTGGCCAAGCGGGTTGCCTTCGAGTGGAGCGGGGGCGACAGCTCTTCTTACAAGAATCTCCTGGACAGCGACACGCGAGTCGAGTCTACGGATGGTCTGGAGGTGGAATTTCTCACGAATTGTGAGTTTTTTGAGCTGTTCAATCACGCTCAGGTGGCTCCGGAGACTGAGAATCCACTGGAAGAAGTGTGCGGCGTCGTGGTTGACGGCTTCACGCCCGAGGATGAGGAGCTCCTGGAGTTCTTGCGAGAAGACTGCGGCATGTGGCGACATGTGAAGGTCATCGTGATTGTCTCGGATGGCTTGTTGTCAGCGTCGATTGCCACGACGCTGGACGAGGCCCTGCTCATTGAGGTGCCGGCGGTCGAGTTCCCAGTTACAATCACGTACGAGCCCCAGCCTAGCCATCAGTCTCGTGATACCACGCAGCTGTCACTCACTGTCGCGCAGTGTGCGTTGAGTCTCCACGAGTCTCACAGTCGAAGTGACGGTGATATCCTGTGCTTCCTGCCCAGTCGACACGACGCTCTGCAGGCGAAGAGCCACTTTGAGGACGCGTTGGCTCAGGCGAAAGCGTGGGCGAGACAGAAACCAAAGCGGCTTCGGTCTGTTCGCACGCGTGTGCTTTGTGGCTATGAAGAACCCGAAAATCTGGAATGGATGGATGATCACGGCACTAAGCGGCGACGGAACGTCATCTTCGCGACTGACGACGTGGACTCGTGGGTCTCCTTTAACGATGTGGGCATCGTCGTCGACTCGGGACTGTGCTACGGGGTTCGGACCCACAAGCGAGGAGCGCTGCCAACGCTTGAAGACATTCCAATCACCCAAAACGAAGCACGGAGACGCACACAGATAGCTGGAGGCTCTCGTCCAGGTCTGTGTGTGAAACTCTACGCCGAGGATACGAACTGCACTTCTGAAGAGACAAATGAAGACGACGGTACGCCGTGGATCGAAGAGTTAAAGGACCCCAGGCTCGCACGCATGGTCTCACTTGCTGCAGATGAAGGCCACGTACGTGCTGGCATCGATCTTGCGGTGATGATTTTAATCGCCACTCGATTCTTCGTCGACTCTGGCGACACCAAGAAGTCGCAGAGGAAGTCGGTGATCAAAGAGATTGGAAGCTGTGGTGACGGAGACGTCGTGGCGATGTATCACTTGTTCCACGCGTGGAAGAAGACGGTGGATGTTCACAAATTGGAGCCCGAGCCAGAGAGCGAGTCGGTCATTGAGCAGTGGTGCAGCGACCGCGGTATGAACGCGAATGCGATGCGTCTGGCGCTGCATTTCACAGACAAACTCAACGAGATTGTGTGTCGGGACGAGGACCACGAGAGTGAAGATGACGCTATTGACTCGATCGATTCGACAAGCCTTCGATGTATCATCGCATCAGGATTTTACGAAAACGCCGCTGTCGCGAAGCCTTCACGTCAGTCTCACATCCAAGAGTACTTCAGTCTTCAGTCTGAGACCGTGGGATCGGCCTCTTCGCGCTTCCCAGCGCCGCTGAAACGGTCTGCGATAGAGAACGGTGCAGTAGACCTTGATTGGATCGTCTATTGTGGGGAGACTCGTGGTGATGATGGAACGCTATACTTCTCGCTCGTCACGCCAGTTGAAGAGGCTTGGATACTGGAAGAATCACCCGAGCTGGCAAGCAAACGTCTCGACCTCCCCGTCTCGTCCTACACATGTCACGGTCTCAGCGAGGAGCTCATCGCCGAAGTGTTTGGCATTGATGGCAAGGAACGAGACAAAAAGCTGGCGCTGTTGGAGCAAAAACTCGATTGCAAAGTCGTCGTGGATGCTGCTACTGGAACGGTCTCTGCAGTCAAATTGGCGGAGCGTCGAGTCCCTGAAGTACAAGAAAACCTCGATGTTCACTTGGAAAATGGCCGCGAGATGCTCATGAAGCAAGCAATTGAGAGAAGCTACGTGGGCTCGACGCGAGCCGTGCTCACGAGTGGATTTCACGTGGACGAGCTGCTCTTCCAGGACGAATTTGTGTCACTGAGCATTCAGAAGTGGCCACACGGCGTGGATTCATTGCGTGAGATCGTCATCAGCCTATGTGATGCTGATATCACTGCTGAGATCAAGGCCGAGGGATCTCATACCGTGATCTTGCGCGCTAAAAGCAAGCATCTTGCACGGAAACTATTCGAGAGTCTCATCAAAAGCGACAAGGTGGAAGGTGCGGAAGTGCTGCCTTTGCGTTCGGCGGTATATTCAACGCCACACTCGCACAGTATGATGACCTCGGACTACGGCGGTCGAATCAAGATTTCGTGGGCTACCGGCGTCTCCACTGGACGCGCGAAGCTGTATTTTGCAGACGCAGAAGCGGCAAACGCGTTCTTGAGAGGCTACAAGAACACTCCCGAGCTCGCGAGTGTCTAGGTGAATCCACGAGGCGTTCTTCCGGAGCACAAGATCGGCGACGACGTTCAACTTCCAGATTCATGGCTCAAGACTCACAACTATACTGGAAGCAAAGACCAAGCCAAGAGCCAATTAAAGCTTGGTCCGCTCTGTCGACATGGTGGTCCCGTCCTGTTTGATGAGGCTGCGATTAAGGAAATGGAGGCGAAAGAGGCCGACAAATTGGAGTTCTGCGTAGAAATCAAGAACGGATTACCGCTGGACGTCGACGAGGAGAAGCTCAAGGAGTTGGTGCAACCGATTCAGCTCATCGACTGTGTGGTACGCCGCCGCCAGGCCGACAGCATGGACACAGATCATGAACGACGCACGTACGCCCTGCCGCTGGTCTCGTGTTTGGACATGACGGAAGAAGCAGAATACTGGGAGAAGGGGAAAGCGCGTCGTGTTGGAGTGGTCGTGTCTTTCTCGGATGCGCAGCGTCTCGACGACGTGTACGTCAAGGTGGTGAAGAGCTCACTCTGGAAGGAGATGCGGGAGGAAAACCCATGCAATCAGCCCATTCGACTCATTGCAGAGTATTCATTCAGCTGGAAACTTTCGCGTGAGCTGTTTGAGTGTTTTCGAGACGCGATCACGCAGATTCTGGCCGCTGCAAGAGCCCAGAGTATCAAGTGTCGCGAGTCAGAAGACGAGGAGAGCCAAGTCATGGAACTAAGACTTGTATCCAGCTCGCAAGACAAGCTACGACGTGTGGCGACAGAGCTGGAGTCGTCGACCGAGTGTGAAGACGTGAAAGGGGTGGATTTCACTGCTTTGTTCACTGCTCCCGGGCGACTCAAAGTGGACGAGTGGCTCGACTCTCAAGGAACGGGTCCCAAGACCAAGAGCTTGGCTGTGCGAGTAGACTGTGGCAGAGGCCTCGTGGTCTACGGTGAAAGAGACGAACGTCGGAAGATGAAAGAGGCCCTGAAGGATCTCGCGAGCCAGATTCAGAGTGACGTGGAGGTTCTAGACAGGGTCGTCCGCCTGGATCTGAGCAAGTTCACAGACTCAAATCCCACGGCGAAGCAGTCGAAGAAGCTCGTCAAACGTTGGTTACTAGCCCAAGTCAGCGTCCAGCAGCTCTTCCACGTGCGAGTTCTTGGATCTGGTGGTCGTGTTGCACTCTCCGGTTCAAAGGCTCAAGTGGACGCGTTGGTCGACAAGTGGACGAATGAAGGGCGACTCATACAGCGCGTCTACACGAAGACTCTAGTCCCAGACTGTGGAGTGTGTACACTGCCCGTGGAAGAGCCTGTGGTCCAGTTTGCTGTGTGTGGCCACCCGTTCTGTCTCGAGTGTATCCAGCCGGGCATCACAGCGTCGACTGCACTGCCGCTCAAGTGTCCGACGTACAACTGCGGACGCCTTCTCCACGTACACGACGTCGCCAAGGTCACCAACAGCGTCGACGCTATCGTAGCGACTGCAGTGTTTGACTACGTGGTCAGAAACCCAAGCGAGTGCGTCGTGTGTCCGAAACCCGGCTGCAACCAGATCCTGTCTCGAGCCAAACTCGAATTTGATGACGAAGGCGGCCAGTTCATTTACTGTGAGAGCTGCGCTGCAAGCTACTGCCTGGCTTGCTCCGAGACAACGAGCCAAACTATAAAACGCCACGATGACACAAGCTGTGACGAGTTCCAGGCCGGAGGTGGCACGGCGACCGACTGCCACGTGAATTTCCTTCGCGACAATGTGCTGACCCTGCGCTGTCCGCACTGCAAGGCCGCCTTTCTCGATTTCTCAGGCTGCACGTGTGTAGCGTGTGGCAACGCGACGTGTCGCCAGTTCTTCTGTGCGAACTGTGTGGCGTTCAGCTCGCCAGACTCGAATACTACGCACCGGCACGTGAGTAGCTGCGCCAAGAACCCTTTGCCGGGAGGGTACTTTGTCTCGGAACAGGCGCTGGCCGCCGTCCACAGACAAACGCGGACCAGTCAGCTACGTGAGTACATCCAGACTCGTATTGCAAGCTCGCGTGTTCGTTGGAACGTGCTGCAGCGGCTCACGAAGGACCTCGTGGACCTGGGGATTCCTGTGCAAAGTGATCTGGTGGACGAGACAGGAGACTAATTAGCGCATGTCACAGATCCATATATCAGCTTAGTATTTTCATCTTTTCGTAATTAGCCTAATTAGCTTTGTACCCCACGGCGGTACTACCTCAGTCATTTTGGTCTGCGGAAAGGGACGCGACTGGGCATCATGGTGAGCTCGGGATATGCGGCGATTCTGGCGCGACTGCAGGCCTCTGAGCTGCGCGAACACTGCGATGAGGCGCTGCGATTAGAGCTCATGCAGGTGCAGCACCGTCACCACGACATGCGCGTCGCATTGCAGCGTCTGCGGTCCGTAGGAAGCGCCGCAAGAGCACTCGGAAATGAAGAGCTCCAGCCGTCTAACGGCCACACTACGCTACTGCAAGGTCTTCAGGAGACGAATAAGGATCTTGCACGTGCTATGAACCAATTCGGTACGAAAGTCGAGCCTAGAGAACAAGAAACGCAGCCTCCAGTGTGCTGTAAATGCCAGAATTCGCTTGAGAAGACTGAGTCCGAGCCGCTGCTGACCAAGCCAGACGCCGCTGCGCTGTCACCGCCCCGAAGAGCGAAGCCTACGGCAAAGCGCACGCTTGCCAAGCCCACACAAACGAGAAGGAAGCTCGTGGTGCCGCGTCGACGGAGCCCCACGCCTGATCCTGAGCCAGTGACCGAGCCGAGTCCTGAACCTGGGACTCCGAAGAAAGATGAGACTCCCAAGCCAGTAGAAACCCCCAAGAAACCGGAGAAGCCGCCCATTGCAGGCGACGTAGAGGTGCAAGTGATAGAAAACGACGATGATGAAGAGGAGGAAGAGGGTGTGAAGGAAGAAGGAGACATCCGCGTGCGGCTGCTGCAGCGCATCGACGCGTGCTGGCCGCTGGCGACGTCACTAGGCGCCCTCGAGATGCGGCAGCGACGCGCTGCTGACTACGCAGACCTCGTCACGCGCGTGTGCGCGTTGTTCCACGTATTGTTCGACTGCGACAGTGAGGAGATGGCGAGTCGTAGTATGCGCAGCGTGCTGGTCAAGGCGAGGGACTCGCTGGCCGTGGCCGTGAGTCTGCTGAGTCTCCACGACGTCGCGAATACAAACGCGCCGATGATCCTGGCGCTGGTGCGAGCTGTCGACGCGGCGTCGTCCAAGCACGCAAACCTACAGAAGCACATTGCACCGTACGTGGATTTGCTAGGGGCTTTGTGTATTGAGGGTTGCGGACTGACGGATGGATGCGGATGTTGTGTAGATTTCGTGACTCGCTGGCTGAATTAGAAGTTGCGCTGCTCACACGGACGGTCAGAACTCCACCGACGACGACACCGACGACCAAGAAGAGGAAGCATCGAGCGGGGAAGTAGCCTGATTCTCTGTCTGGCTGTGTCAGTGTGAAGTGTGAATAGAGACCCCCTGTGCGATAGTGAATAGTGCCCCCCACGAACCCGATCTGGGTTAAAGGTATGACCGCCTTTCTCGGGCTCTAACCTTTTGTTGTAGATTGCTCCCTTTCCCGCCTTCTCCAGAATCCTCAATTTTGAAAATACAAACCCAAGCCCAAGACCATGAAGATACTCACCACGGCAACGAGCAACACCAAGCCACGCGACCACAGTGATCGCGCGCTGCTTGAGTGCAAGCTCCAGGTGTTGGCGTTCCATCTCCAGCACGCGGCTACCTCGCTCACGGGCGTCAGCGGTACTGTGGAGGAGACCCGACGGAACGAATCGTCATGGTTGGGCAACGCACTTTCCCAGTTTCGCGTACAGCTGAACGACATGCAAGACGAGATCGATCGCATCGCGACTCGTGTGGAGTCGCAGAAGGGAAGGCTGCGCGAGAGTTCCTCTATGAAGATGGAAGTCGAGACCGAGGAGCAAGGCGGTGCGGCGTACGACTCGGAGGAGACGGAAGATGAGCTGCTCATGCTTGAAAAGGCGATGGAGGACGCCCAACGCCCCCAGACCAAGGACGAGTTGAAGACAGCGATCAAGAGCGAGCCTGCTGCTTACCCAGTGATGAAGAAACGCGTGGTTGCGGTGGTGACACCAAGAGAAGAGTCTTCGGCAGCACCACCATCACCTGAGAGAGTACATCTGCCTACCGAGAACACCAAGACGGCCGAGAACACCGACGCTCCTGATGAGATCGCGGCCATGGCTTGTGGTTCTTCGAAGAAGCTTCCGTTGAGCGAGCAGTTAGACTACCTCAGAACCACAGTGATCGCAGTGGAGCGATCGCACTGCCACCCTCGCTCGCGGGCTCCACGGTGTCCAATCGCGCCTGATGTTCTCGAGTCCACAGCAGAACTCATTCATGAGACCATGAAGAAGCTACTGGGGATGAACATGCAAATGGACTACGTTCAGCCAATGCTGCGTCTCCGTGAAAGCTTCCTCAAGATCCGTCATCCCGATTTGAAGAAGGTTCTCGTCAGGTACAGTGCGATGGGCTTTGATACCCTTCTACATCACTGTGGCTAATCTCGTGTTGATAGCTCTTCCCAGATCCTCCACGGTCTCATCAACAGCTTTCCTGAGACCTTGGGTTGTCTACGCCACACCCATCCGTCTCCAGTCCGTGATAGAGTCGCTCGAGAGTGTTTCGCGACCGCGATCGACTTGTTCACGACGACTGACACCCGTCGACGTGGAGAACTCCTCGACCAAGTGCTTCGTGAGCTCAAGAGCGGCTTCAAACAGTCCATCGCTCTGCGGAAGCTCCCAGTGAAGCACTTCAAGCGACTTCGTCAGCCACTGGTCGACCCAATGACCAAGTGCATGGTCCCGTGGGCAGGCCGAGTGCTGCTGCTAGCCACACACATCGTCGCGTTTGTCGTGGCGACCCACGAGCGGAGCAAGACCGACCGCTTCATGAACGTCACGCAGGTCCTCAGTGCGCGTCATGTTCTGTTTCCTGCTTTACTCGAACGGTACGTGGCCTCTAGTGAATGAGTATACGCGGATGTAGTTGGGCTCAGGCATTGTGTGCTGACAGTTCTCGTCGGATTGCTGTGAAACCCCCACGAATGGTTCTGGACGATAGCCAAAAGAACACTCGACACCTTCAGCTCCAGCACGAAGCCTACCGCATCACACAGATCTGTGCGCGCGTCTGCGAGCAGTGAGTCTCCTGTCCTCCTCGTTCTACAGTAGCAGCTAAGCCCACCGATCATGACTCAACCATGACGGCAACCTGACCAAACCAAGGCTTAGCGGATACGGTCCAGCATCAAGGAAATGAATATGTATTCAGTAAGAGTCGATCCTGTCCTAAAAGGCTATTCGATCACCGTCGAATTGGTGTAGGGCGGGCCTTCATGAACAAGTTCGCAGCAAAGCAGCACCGCGCAGTACGCGCCAAGCACAGTGCCTGTGATGCGAAACCGCGTGCCGTCCGCAGTCATCTTCCCTACGTACGTTGCATTTCCGGAAACGCATACGTGATCCGCGTAACTCTGCTCATTCACCATGGCAAGTGCCGTTTCCTGGTCAGTGAGCGGGACGCACGCGAGCACCGGGAATTCGCTAAGTTCGTCGGCAAGCATCATGGAGTGGAATGGGAAAAACCCCAGCACGGCAGCCACAGTGCAGAAGAGCATACGGTTGTACTCGGCAACCTCCATCCCCGACGCGAGGTCGATGTCGGCAAAGGTAAATACCTGGTCCATCATACCAGCAAGTGCGCTGGCGACCATGGCGCAAAGTGGTTCCATCTGTAGCCATAACGGACCGCGTACAAACTCCTTGGCTTGCTCTTTCTGGGCGCGGTTCATGGACTGCAGGATGGCACGCAACGACGCACGACTTGCCTGACCGTGGCAAAGTAGCGTTGAGATAGTCCGTGGTGCTGGGTACCCACGCACGACGCCTTGTACCGTACACGTCCTGGCCGCCATGGCGACAAACGGCAAAAGATCATACGAGCTCTGCATCGACTCGAAGAGGGAGTCGAACATCGTCAGCGACATCCGATACGTACGCGTGCACGCGCCTAGGAGGCCGAATGGGACGGCGCCAGACAATAGTACGGAGTTCCGATACTGAAACGCATTCATGAGAGACCCGAGCGCATCGCGCACGCTCATCGAGCTTGAGATTTGGAAGTCGGACGACAGCTCCAATAGCGGTGCAACAGCGAAGAAATATCGAGCATTTTCGCCGCGGTGCGCTGGGAGCGGGCGAGCCAGCACAAAAAACTCAGAGAGTCGATGGTCGCGATCTTTTTGCGCGGTGGAGAACGCACACCCCAGCCGAGAAGGAGTAGTCGCGGTTGTCTCGTGTCATTGTGTCAAAAGTACCGCCCCAGATACGTTCGCCAAGTTTCACTGCGACCTGGTTCATGGCTGTATCCAACGTGTGAGTACCGCCACTATGTGGTGCCATGTTCTGCGATCCGAGTCCACTATAAAATTCGATTTTGGTCGCGATCACAAAGTCTTGCCACGGCCAGATGCGGCTAAAAGTAGACGTTCCAGTTGGTCGTGCATTCGCACGCTCGCATGTGTGACTCCAGCAGCGCCGTGACTTCTTCGTGCTGCCCGCTGACTTGCAGCGACGTGGTCGCGCGTTGATGTTCGTCGAAGCCGGCGCACGGTAGCGTGGCCACGAGGCAGCAGACGCGGCAGCTTGAATAGATCGCTGAAATACTGGTCGAAAGTACTGACGAGAGCTCGCCGTCCTGCGGTAGGCACAGTTGATCGATCCAGAGCCACGCGTCGTTGCTGAGGACAACAAGTCTCGCGATCACCTTGGCGACATCCCACTCGCTGCTAAGCGTGAGTGTAACCTGGCTCTGCTTCTGCTTGTGCGAGATGTCGGTGCCCATATCGATGTCAGCTTTGCCGCTTGCGTCTGTGACACAGACCGTGACCAGCTGGTCGTGTGGCAGAGTCCCCCATGCATACGAAACTGCGACGACATTCTTGGTATTCATACGATCCGTTTGGATGCGCGTCGCCACGAGTGTGTTGCCGTTATCGTCGAGGCGCTCCAATTTGACAACCACCATGGCAAACGCCACGGTTTTACCGTCCGCCATGGTGCTTGCAGTTTTGAGAATGACCACCGCACAATCCATGGCGCCACGACGACGAGATCAAACCTGTACGAGCTCTCTTCCGTAACGAAGTCGACGAAGCGATGTGGAAGAGCGTACCTCGGTGTCAGCGCGAACAAGTGCTCCACGGCGGGGATGGCAGTGCATTCATGGCTGCTTAAGAATCCACCAATCACGGGACACAGTGTCCATTGGCAAGCAGCAATGTCCTCCAAGGCTTCTGCAGTCATGGTCAACATGGCACATTCGGCTAAGAGATGGGGCGTCTATTGGACCTCTACTCAAGTAACAGAAATATTTGCCCACAAAGATTGACATCGACTATTTCGAAGGAGTGCTACTCACCGAACGTTTCAGGAAACGGGTTCTATTTTCATAACTTGTGCTGCTTTCAATGGGACGAGCAGAGTAGCAAGCCTCTGCGATCTGCTCATCGCATATTCAGGCTCGCTATCAGCGCATAAGGCGTACGAGCATGCGCATCCAGTTCAATTCTACGAGTCTGCAGCGGTACTACTCGGACTACCACAGGATGGGTGGTGGTGGTTCATTCCAAATCTCAGCATTTCGGCTACGCCACTCGGAGCACACCTTCTCGTTAGACGCTATCCGTCAAGGGCTCCCAAACGGGTTAAGAATGCCCTTACCCCCCATCTCCTTGGCTGGTTTCTTGACCAACCGTGCCTCATCGAAATAAAATTTGTAGACAAATCCAAACCCATTTGAACACCATATCCAGATGGACGACCGAGCGTCATCGCATTCACCGGATGCGCCTGCCATAAAACGCCTGACGACGCGGTTTAGAGACGCCGGAGCCGTCGCTTTCCAAATCATCGTCTTGATGGACGTAACGTAAAACTCTCGCTACAAACGAAAACAATGCTACATACACATCGTGAGGTTCTCTCAAGTAACTGCAACTCCAGCAGAAGAGTCGTTGGCAGCACCGTCACCTGCGAAAGTACATCCGGCTACCGAGTCATTCGGCATGTTTTGTGTGGAGCACATAGAAAACGTGTTTTCGTGGCAACCAGACGGAGTCGACGCCCAGCTCTCCCTCTTCCACCGACTGGTTGACAAGACGTCAACCTCTGCCACGAATCGTGGGCAGCCTCAAAACCAAAGCAAGCAATTCGTGCTGGTCGATCATTCTCGAATTCTCCTCGCCTCGAATTCTCCAATCGCAACCCTCCACGCCACATCCCAGGGGAAACTCGGGCTCACAAAGCCCGGTTCTCGTGATCGTTGCTCATCTAGCCTCAATGAATTGTACTTGCCCCATAACCTCGTGTGTCTCTCTCTCTCGATCGGCATGTTCTGCTAACTCAGCACCAAGATCTCTCCACCGACAACTACTAACAAGAGCCGGCTCGGGTAGCCGTCGAAAAAGACGACCGAGATCACCGACGCTCGTCACGAGGTCGCGACTGTGGCTTGCGTCCTTCCCAAGTAGCTTCCGTTAAACGAGCAGCTCGACTATCTCAGAACCATCGTGATCGCTGTGGAGCGAGCGCACTGTCACCCTCGCTCGGGGGCTCCACGGTGCCCTATTGCGCCTGGTATTCTGGCGTCCACAGCAGAGACTATTCACGAGACCATGGAGAAGCTGCTGGGGATGAACATGCAAATGGAGCACGTTCAGGCAGTGCTGCGGCTCCGTGAAAGCTTCCTCAAGATCCACCACGCCGATCTGAAGAAGGCCCTCACCAGGTAATGCTTTCTCCATATCCTGCTTCATCTTGGCGGCTCACCTCGTGTTGATAGCTCTTCCCAGATCCTCCACGGTCTCATCAACAGCTTTCCTGAGACCTTGGGTTGTCTACGCCACACCTATCCGTCTCCAGTCCGTGATAGAGTCGCTCGAGAGTGTTTCGCGACCGCGATCGACTTGTTCACGACGACTGACACCCGTCGACGTGGAGAACTCCTCGACCAAGTGCTTCGTGAGCTCAAGAGCGGCTTCAAACAGGCTATTGCACTCCGCAAGCTACCAGCAAAGCCGTTCAAGCGGCTTCGCCAGCCACTGGTCGACCCAAAAACCAAGTGTATGGTCACGTGGGCAGCAGGGATCGACGGTACTGAATACTGTATCAGTTCCAAAACGAAAATGGGCTCCAGTAAATAAATTAGTTCTTTTTGGTATTTGACCAAATTCCTATATCAACAGAGTCTGATGGCCGTGATCAGTCTGTTGATAGTAGCTACTGGTGTGGGAGTTGCCTTGCGGACCATTGCATGAGTTAGCGCGTATCGCAATCTCTTGGCTAGATCAAGAAGGCCTTGAACGACATGCCATCCCTATCTGTTTTCATCCAGCATCGGATTCGCTGGCTTTTTTGGCTCTATTTAACAATAG
>JAADXE010000069.1:0-65186 GCA_023337545.1 Pythium coloratum
AACTTTTCGTTGGCGGCAGGCGCGAAGCAGTCGGTGGTGAGCGGAGACGTGTAGGCGAGTTGCACGCGGCCTGCGTCCAGCATGCGCACGTGCTCCGTCTCGCGCTCCATGGCTCGTGATTCACGCGTAGATCCACGCAGAGAGGCGTCGGCAGTCGTGGGATCCCCCCGCTTCTTGGTTTCCTTTCGTTGGGTTGGTGAAGCAGTTCGCCGCGCTGGATGGCGGGTTCGCCAACACTTGGGAATGGTGTGCACCACATCCACGGTGTAATTCACCCAAGCACCCAGAGTATTCGACTTGGTGCTTGGGGTTGTTGCTCTGCCCTAATTTTGGGTTCTTCGTCGAACACTATAATAGATCCTAAAGTAGTGCAAATGAAATCTGTCAAAAGAAGGTGGTATCGACAAGTGAAGCCATGTTGGCCGAATCAGGTTGGAAAAGATGACTCGCAAGACGAAGTCGCCATCACACCAAATTGCCCCATGCCTTGTGCAGCACAATGTGCTGTTCGAGGTGAGAGCTTTATGGTGGGCACACAATTCACACAGTTGGGACGTCCTCACATCGTGGGCAAAACGACAGCAGTGCTGTTGTTTCCTGTTACAGCAGTCGCCGCTTCATCGCAGTGGTTTCACCCCACCACACCAGTCGTCGATGTTGGCGCCAATCTTCGCAGGCTCACAGCAGCACACGGGGCTCCTTTTCCGCCTCTTGGCCCAAGAGGCTTGGGCAATGCGACCCTGATTGCGCGATCCCACCATGCGGCTGACACGCAGGCAATCGCCCGCCTGCGACGCTCCTCCTTCTTCGAACCATTCCGCCTCCAGTCCAATCCAATCCGAGCTTGCTTGCCCGTAGACTGACGTCCATTCCAAATCCCATTCCAAGCGTCGCCCAGCGTTTTGGCTCGAGCTCAGCAGCTTCAGACCCTACGCCTAGCGGGGAAGGTGATGGGACCAATATCTACCAATGAGAACCATCGAAACACTCCTGTCATTCTGGTCGATGCTGAATCAAGACGACTATGCACTATGATTGGCTATTGGACACAGGATCCTTGGCCAATCAGATCGCCGAAATAGGCTACCAAACACTCGTCTTGGCCACCCGCAGCAGCGAGTGGCGCGGACAGAATGCGTGTGCTTTGTGTCGTAAACGGCGCATGAAGCAGGTGGAAGCGGAGCTCTTCGAGTCGAAGAGCTATTCCCCCTGTGTAATTGCGTGCAGCTGGACGGGCAAACCCGGGACAGGCGGCAACGGAATCTAGAGGCGCTGGTGGTGGTGGGCTTTGGTCAAGGACCACTGCAACAACGGTGGCGGCACGGAGCGACTCCAGCCATCACAAGTGGAAACTCATCACGCCCCACAGCTCTCTTGATGGTCTGCAACGCCGACGTATCCATGACCGTGCCGATGGGGGCCGCTTCACTACAGGGCGGCGTACAGTATGCGGAGATCGTGATCAGTGACAAGAACAACCACTCGTCGGACGATGCGATCGCCAAGATCGAAGAGGGTAACGGCCATGGCCACGGTCACGGCGACAACAGCGGCGAGCGACCTGCGCAGAGCGTGTGGTTGCTTGCCTACTGCTTCGTGGGCATCATGGTGTCGTTCACACTCAACGGTGTCGTGCTCGAGAAGATGACTACGCACCGCGTGCTTCCAGAGCTGTCGCTGACGTTCGTGTTCTGTCTCTTCTACTCGGCTGTTGCGCTGGTGCTGCGCTTCATCAACAAGGAGAAGCCGTCGACGATGCCGCAGTCGAAGCTCATGGTTGTCGGTCTTTTGGCGTTCCTGTCGACGATCTCGTCGATGGTCGCGCTTCGCTACGTCACGTTCATCACGCGTATCCTCGGCAAGTCGTGCAAGTCGATCCCAGTCATGCTTGTCGGTATCTTCCTCGGCAAGAGCTACGCCATCAAGAAGTACGTGTCGGTGCTCGTGCTCTCGATCGGTGTCGCCGTCTTCCTCGTCGGTACCGCCCACGAGAAGCAACACCGTGCGTCGCAGACGAACGAAGAGCCCAACAAGCCACACAAAGTTGAAGGCCACACGCCAAACATCTTCCTCGGATTCTCGCTGCTTCTGGCTTCGCTCCTTTTCGACGGCGCGACCGGTGCCCTGGAGGACCGTTTCCTCGAAAAGTACCACATTGGCGCGTTCGACCTTATGTACGTCGTCAACATTTGGAAGGCGCTGTTTGCGGCCATTGGCATGGTGTTCATGGGTGAGCTGCCAACCTTTGTCGAGAAGGCTGTGCCAGCGATCCCTCAGCTCTTCCTCTTGAGTGCCACTGGTGCGCTCGGCCAGGCTTTCATCTTCTTCACCATCAGCAAGTTCGGCGCTCTCACTACGTCCATCATCGGCACGTGCCGAAAGGTGTTGAGCATTGTGCTGTCGGTCATTCTGTTCGGCCACGTTCTGTCGCTCGAGCAGTCGATCGGTCTGGCCGTTGCCTTCATCGGTATCGGTCTCAACTGGGTCCGTATCCAGACCTGTGAGTCGAAGAAGAGCAAGAAGGAGCCTGTTGCCAAGGACGCCGATGCTGAGGAGCTGCTTGAGGCGAGCGATGAGACTGTGGACTCGGAAGATAGCGAGGAGGAGCTGTCACCAACGAACAAGGGCAGCCTTCTCCACAAGAACCCACGTGAAGAGATCCTCCAGCAGAAGGACATCGAGCGTGGCCTTGAGCTTGTGAACGTGTGGCATCGCAACCATGATCACTCGCCAGCTCCAGAAAGCAACCGTGACGTGGCAGTGTAGACGCACTCCGTGCTGGGAATTATTTAGACAAAGAGTAGAGCTGATGAGGCGACGATGGGCATCGGACCCACAGTAATTTAAATATAAACAACTACGCCAAACACACCGTGCACATCAGAAATATGCAATGGACAATCCATGTAACTCTAGTGAGCAGCGGCAGCAGCAGCGGCAGCTTGCTTGTCTGCCTGCTTCTTTTTCTTGGTGTGTTCCGCGATGCGTTCCTTGAGCTCCTTGATTTCGATGTCGGCGTGCACGAGCAGATGTTTGGCGTCGCGGATCTCGTCCTTTACGAATTGTTGGGCTTGTGACAACGTCTTGAGGATCGCGACATCGGAATACGCCGGCAAATGCTCCTGCATCGGGTGCGGTGGTGCTTCTCGCTCTGGTCCGGCCATCAGTTTCTTGTAAAAGAACTCGGTCGGTTCGTTAAACACGAGCTCATCGTAGAACTCGCTCACGACGGGCTACAAGCAACCACAACTGACTCAGATTGATTTGTTTTGGAGATCGGCTCTGGAGTCCATTTACACACCTTTTTCGTGCTGGCAGGCTGGTTGTTCGGCGGGTAGAGCGCCAGCATGTGGATGATGTCGATCGGGGTCTCGAGCGGGTCATGGAAGTACAGCGTGATGCGCGTCTCGAACTCACCCCATCCAAACTCCGTCACTTCGTACGGCGGCTCGGTCAGCACTTCATATAAAAACAAAGCAAACACATCAGCATCTTCAGCGTTCTCGATGGCTGTGAAGAGCCTTGGCGAATGCGTACATACCGCGCACAGGGTTCGCGAAACTTGCGTGGAGCGTGATGGCCACTTTGCTGATCATGTACGAGAGATCTTCGTTGTCGGCGCCGCGCACATAGATAGACCAGCGATGCGTCTTGGTTTCCTCCGACTTGCGGCCCAGGTACGTCGCGATGGAGCCGTAGATGATCGGCTTGGACACCACCACATTCTTCTGCCGCTCGTCCGACATGTTGCTCCAGTTTTGTGATGTTTCACGGATCACGCGATTTCACACCTAGGCAAAACTAGGTTTATTGGTCTAATTTACGTACACCACACCAACTATTTTCCAGTTTTCGCGGCTTGGCGGACAAGACAACAGACTCGCGCCATGAAGAGGAAACATGACGAACCGACGGCCGTCGGCGCGGCCAGCGCCAACACGAAAGCTCGCTCAGAGTCCACAACAGGTGAGGTGTATGTGCGTACGGTGTGCTCAGTGCTGTCTTGAATCGCGCTTGATGGATCGACGCCGCGTTGGCGCAATCGGCGATGAGCAGCGAATTTGAAATTTGAAATTGAGTTGTCTCTCCCTACGAATGCTGACGATGATTTTGTGTATTTGTGTGACGGCTCTTGGTGTGCTGAAGAAAATGATGAGACGATCGATGTGCAGGCGTTCTTCGTCCGTGACTGTGACGTTGCTGCAAAGGTACGCTTTCAGTTGATTACTAGGAGCCGCGGAGCGAAATGCTAAGCTCATGAGACAACTGATTGATGCAGCAACTCATCGACCACGCCAAACGCCGCTGCGACGAGTTGCGCAAGGAGTTTTCGAAGGCGAAAGAAGGCATTCTGCAAGAAATTATAGCTCAAAAGGAGAATCTACCGGCAGAAGATGAAGGTACGTGGTCATGGTTCTCTAGTTGCCGTGGAGGAATTTGCTTGAACTCAAAATGTGGATTCTCACCGTCAATCAGAACCTGAAGAAGAAACTCCGCTGGCGTACAATGTCATTGTGCAGTGCATCGCGGGGCCGTACAAGGGCAACAGCTACATCCTCCACATGGATCTGGTACGTCACTGGACAACGATACTCGGGAGCTTGAAACGTTTGGCGTCGGGGGGCTCACACTCAATCTAATTGCTGTTTTAGGAACAACACCCTACGAGCTTGATTGGTCGCTCCACCGGCAAGAAGTTCCGCGTGCCGCACGGTTTGAGTTTCCCCAAGGATTCGGAGTTGTCGACAACCCACGGACAGGTACGCACCTCCTTGGACGGCAGCTCAGTCGTTTTCATGGATCTGAACCAACGTCATGGTATCTCAGTTACGAATGGAAGCCGACGGAAAGGTGATGTACATGGATCTTGACAGCACAAACGGATCGTACATCAACGAAGACTACATCAACCCTCAAGAGCCCACGCCACTCAGCCTCACCGAACCGTCGAAGCTTTACCTCGGAGGCAGCGAGCTCGTCATGTCCATCGTCAAGCGACCATAACTTAAGCGCATGTTCTGTATATTGTATCGCATCCCCATACGTTGTTTTGAGTTGTGAGTTTTGATTATATTTTCACCATCCAAATGACGCTCAACCTGCGACCACCGAGTCAATGCATTGTGTGTCCCGCCTTGAGCTCGTTGTCTTTCACTCATCGGAGCGTTACCAGGTCACAAAATGTGCGCCATTCACGTCACCACTGTCTACGATCGCTGGAGCTTCTCCTTGATCTCCTCCACGACCTTGTCAGCCTTGTCCAGCTTCGCCTGAGCGTCACTGTCGCCCTTGAACGCCAATTGGCACGTCGTCCAGCTCGAGCCAGCACCCGCACCCGCACCGAAACCCGTCAGCATACCACGCGCGCCACCCGTACCTAATCAAAACCAAGACAAACGCCGGTGAGCCACGCCATCACCACCAAATGCATATCCAACTTCGTGAACTCGAGTGGATATCACGTACGCGCAAGCACGAGCGACGTGAGGCCGCCAGCCACAAGACCAGCTGAGAAGTGCAGCGCAAAGTTCTCGATGCACTTGTCCCACTTCTCCGAGATGCGGTACTCCGACGGGATCGTGTTCTTGTCCTCGCTGCTCATATTGGTCGCTTGTTCCTGCCGGGTCGTTGATTTGCCTGTCGTCGCCTTTGCGTGGTCGAGTTTTTTGGACGTGAGCGGCGCCGCTCACATAAACAAGGAACTACCGCTGTCCCGAATTGTGAGCTAAATCCCTCTTTTTGTGTTCGCTGAAAACCGGTATTTTACCGGTTGAGCGGCTGGGTGTGCCCATTTTGACAGCCATCAGAACTGAGGAGGTGCGAACGAAGGAGCGAAAATGGAGGAAGTGCGTTGCGTTCTGCTGGGCGTGGTACAGGAGAAGCACGGCGTTGACGCGGCGTCGCCGTACATCTGCAAGGCTGGCGGAAGACCTGTACGTTGTCGTGATGGTGTGGAAGCGTGCATGTGGTTGTAGCTAACCGCTTTTGTTGTCAGGCATGGTACGGCAATGGCGAGCCGAGCGAAGTCAAGTCGCTCGTGTGCCCCAAGTGCAAGCAGAGCTTGTTCCTAGTTGCTCAGGTAAATGCTACTTTGCCTTGCTCACTGCGTGGACGCTAGTAGGCTGATGCAGGCTTACTGGTCTTGACTGTAGGTGTACGCGCCGGTTGATGCCGACCGAACGGTCTATGTCTTTGGCTGCAACTCTCCAGAATGCACGGAGACCCCGGGAAGGTGAGAGATTGAAGATCTGTAGGCTCTGGTGCCCACACGAGGTACTCACAGGTGCACTCTTGTGGTGTAGTTGGCGAGTGTTGCGCGATCAAGTCGCCGTGGAGAATCTTCCGAAGTCGGTGCCACAACTGGAAACTCCTGCCCCGAAGGCGCCAGCACCGACGTCTGGCTGGGCCGCCGGGGACGATGACAGCGACTGGAGTGATGACGATGATGACGCTGGTGCCGCTGGAGACGCTCCGCCAAATGGAGCTGCGTTTGATCTGGAATCACTGCTACAGCAGCGTGACGATGCGATGAAGAACCCGACTCGGGCTGCGATCCCTGCCCCTGCTGCGATTGAGAAAGCCAATGAATCCAAGACTGGAACAAGTGACGCGAACACCAACGCGGAGCACACAGCAAAGTTGAACGCCTTCCCGGCGTTGTCGATTGACGTCATCTCGGAACCGTACGAGGACTACACGAAGGAGAACGACTACTCCCACGAAAACGAGCTGCTCCAGGCCTACATGAAGTCGGAAGAAGAAGAAAAGTCGACCGACGTGAGCGACTTGCGTCGTATCATCGCAAACAGCAAGAAGTCGAGCAGCGATGGTGGTGCCGCTGCGGGTGGAGCGTCCTCCGGCGAATCGTACGAGCGCACACCCGCTCAGCAGAAGCACTTCATGCGCTTCCAGAAGCGGATCAATCGATGCCCACTACAGGTTCTCCGCTATGACTACGGCGGTGAGCCACTCTGGCCGACACCCATTCAGAAGAACAAGATCAAGGTGCCTCGCTGTCCATGTGGAGAAGACCGAGCGTTCGAACTGCAGCTCACACCGACCATCAACTATTTCCTCAAGGTCGACGACTACGCCCAGAAGAAACTGGAGCTGCCACAACAGACCAGTGCGTCTGCCACCGCGTCTGCTGTGACCGCCGCTGCAGCTACTGGTGGCGGCATGGATTGGGCTAGCGTCGTGGTTTACTCGTGCCCATCGAGCTGCCCACAGAGTAACGAGGAGTACGTCTTCGTGATGCCCCCGCAGCCTTGAAGTGGGTGCACTTTCGCCTCGCCTCAAAACTAAGCTAGACTAATCCAACTCTCCCGTGATAAATCACGGTTTGGACACGTCACTATTTTGAAATGTCTGTGTTTCTGTCACATTCCTTCGTGCAACATTCGTGTGCACCTTCCAGTCGTTTCCTCAATAGCACGCGTGATTGGCATCTTTGGCCACAGGCATCCGACGAAGCACCATGCGCGCATGGCAGCAGTGGGCGGCACGCGGCCAGCGCGGCCTGACGCGTCCTTCTAGAGCACTGCGAGCACCTGCGCCGCATGGAATCCTGCGGAACTTCGCGTCTGTGTCGAAATACCCGACGAATGACGAGGCCTCGATAATGAGCAGCGACAAAGATCTCTCGGATCGCGACGCATCGCATCTCGTGTGTGGTAAATGCAGCGCGCCCGTCAGCAAGACCCAGGACTTGGTCTTCTTCAAGTGGTTCGTTTCTTTACTATGCAGTGCTTGCCGTTAATGCATTTTGAGACGCTGACGCGAAGATATCTTGTTAAAACGCCAGGCGTAGTGGGATCCACGTATCGTGTATGACTGAGGCGCCGCTGCAGCACTTGCGCACAGACACGCACTGGAATAACGACGAACACGCATGGAAGAAGCACAAGCTACACTGCCTCAAATGTGACCACGCCGTTGGCTCCATTGCGCGCGTGTACAACTCGGACAAGATCTTGTTCAGCGCACGTGAAGTCGCGATTCAAATGCCCGAGCACCAGTCGCCAATGATCTCACTGTCAGGGTACCCGTCGTCGATGCTGGGCTTCTCCATGTGGTCAGAGCTGCTGCTCATGCTCGAGTCGCAGCCAAATCTCAAGTCGCAGCTGCAGATCCGAAGAGTACGTTTCCTGATCTTGTGGGTTCAAAAGGTCGATGGCGATTTAACATCGCGTGTCATCTTCAGGTGGACAACATTCGCGATTTCAGTGTCGAGAAGAAGGAAATCAACACGCTGTTGCTGTTGGCGAGCGACTTGAAGTCGCTTCTGGACGTGGTTGACAAGCACGTACGTTTGCAACCAAGCTGAAGTTCACAAGCATGGTCGCCTGTTGCATTTGTTAACTTCACGTTTCTACCTTATAGATTGCGGCCATGAACCACGTCAACATTCTGACGGCACTACGTCGCGCGTCAGTTCTCATTGCAGCCAAGAAGAAGACTGCCGTGAGTGATGCAATTGCTGTAATGTGGAGAGAGAGCTGCGAGACTGACTTCATTGTTTTCCGCACCATTAGCCCCCAACTTCGACTCCTCGCTTCTCTGTCAAGTCTGAGGCACCAGAGGACCTGCTGATGAATCTGCCCGTTCACGCGTTGGTCAACCCAAAGGCTCAGAAAGCTGCCACGGAAGCACTGAACAAGCGGTTCGTGAGAATTACGATCTTCGATCTCGGACATTTTTTTCTGACCTGACTTTATGATGTGTTAGACTCTGGAAGCTCGTAGACTCCGTCGAAAGCATCATGAACTTCGGTATTGGCGCCGTCCAGAATCCTCTTCAGCTGACGAGCCTCGCGTCGGCGTTGTGGCGATTAAACATCGGCCGGTCGTCAATTCTTCGGTAAGATGCCATGGTGTGCGTGTATGCGTGTGTTGCACAAGACTCTGACTTCGTTTCTGCCATAATAGACCACTCTCGACACAGATGATCAAGCTGGTTAATGAAGAAACCCCTGGCTTAAACGCCCACGAAGCCTCGCTCATTGCGTCGGCAGCTGCCCACTTGTCGAGCAAGGAGATCCGGAACGAGCCGTGGATGCACGACGTGCTCTTCGCTGCCGCGGGTGTCGTGCTCAAAGACACGGCCGTGTTCGAAGACAAGGTCACTCTCCACGATATCGTCCTGCCACTTGCTCGCTCATTCGCACTCACGGGTCAGTACCACGAGGAGTTCCTGCAGCGTGTTTTCAAGGCTGTCAACAACGGCTTCCTGGAAAATGGCGGCTCGTCGTCATCGTCATCATCCAGCCACCCTTCCCACGGCCACAGTGCGGTCAAGTCCTGGCAGGCACGAGTGTACCAGATCCACTTGGATAACAAGTTCGCCCAGCGTGGCTCACACGTCATGCTCGACAACGGCGAGCGACTGGAAAAGTACCGCGCAGCATTTGCAGGGTACGAGAAGCAACAGAAGAACGCGTTGTTCCGGATTCGCCACTTGGTGGCCTCGGCGTTGGAGAAGATGGATCTCATGCCGTCGGCCCTGCACGTCATCGGCTCGGACGGCTACATTGTGGACATCGCGCTGCCTCGACAGAAGATCGCGATTGAGATCAACCTCGAAGATGCGTACCAGGCACGGGACCCAAGAAACGACGGCCCCGCTCGAGAGGCTGGCGGCAACGGCTCCATTTTCGACCATGAATTCCACACGACGCTACCGTTTGCGGATCTGAAGGCGCGCCATCTGGAGCACCAAGGATGGATCGTCGTGCAACTCCACGCCGACGAGTTCATGGAGATTACCGACCAGGACAAGCGCATTGAGTACCTGAGCATGCTCATCGAGATTGCCACGTACTCACGGGCCGAGGCCCTCCTCGCAGAGGAAGGAGAGGACGAACCGAAGCCCCAGAAATAACGTCAGATAGATAGTTTGTTTCACCCCAATCACCCCACCAAAGAGCTTTACGAGAACGAGGACACTCGATCAACTGTATGCACTATTCAGCCGTTTAATCCTTCTTCGACTTCTTCTTCTTGATCTTCTTCTCCTTCTTACTTACGGTCTCGACCTCCACGATCTCCTCATCATCACCTGAGGACTTGCGCTTCTTCGACTTGGTCGAGGTCTTCTCCTCGACTACTTCCTCTTCCACGACAGGCGTCGGTTCCTCATCCGCCTCGACATCTTCGCTTCGTCGCTTGGACTTCTTCTTCTGCTTCTTTTCCTTCTTGGACTCGACAATCTCGTCTTCCTCCTCCGCGTCCTCCTCCTTCTCTTCCTCCTCAGCCTCTTCCTCAGCGACTTCCTCTTCCTCGTCCTCCTCCTTCTTGGCCTTCTTTTCCTTCTTGCTCTTCTTCTCCTTCTTGGCCTTCTTTTCCTTCTTGGCCTTCTTCTCCTTCTTGCTCTTCTTGGCCTTCTTCGGCTTGTCGTCCTCGCTGTCCGAATCGCTCTCTACCTGGGCAGCCTTCTTGTTCTTCTTGCTCTTCTTCTCCTTCTTGTCATCTCCCTCCAGCTCTCCTTCTTCGTTGAAGTGCTTGTGCGTGTAGCCACCTTCGCCTTCGCGCACGAACATCGCGTACAGTCCGTTTTCAGGCAGGCCGTCTTCACGCTGGCCGTTCTTGCGGCGGATGCCGGCGGCCGCGCCGAAGCCCAGACCTCCGACTTTGCCGCCGGGGCGCAGCTTCGAGAGCGTGTCGTGCAGCTGGATGAGCTTGTTATCCTCCATTGTGGCGTGCGTGGGCGGAAATACCTAGCGAGAGTAGCGTCGTGAGCTCCTCGTGACGCACGTGAATGATGTCGCTTCGGTTGCCGTTCCTTCTGAACCAAGCCAAATGATTGGCAGCCCCGCTGGAGGTAAATCTGCGACGTGTGCAGATTGGCTGTAGTGACATCACGCAGTAGAGTGACTTTAACAGCATTTTGAACATAACTGCTACAAAAGTTATTACATGTGGACCACACTATATTTCTAAAGCGGGGGTGTCACTAAAAAGGTGATGGAACCGATCTTGAACTTGAAGCACTTCGTCGCGGCTGGCTTCCGGAACTCCTGATACGGGGAGAGTCGCTGTGGTCCGCCTCAGCCTCACCCTCATAGAGTCGCAGTTGTTCGAGTTGGTTCCATTTTCACCTCAGGAAACGCCAAAACTCGGCGTGACGATCCCGACGCAGGCACTAGATTGGGCCACTTCAACTTGGTTGTCAACTTCCAGTGGCGGTTTCACAAAAGAGAGGACTTTTCAGCCGATGGGTCGCTCTACTAATGCATTTCGTGCCATGATTCATCGAAGTTTTTTGTGCGACGATTCCTCACCGACTCGCCCAAAAAGGAGTGAGTGGTCTCGAATACTAGAGACCAGAAGAACTGAATTGTGGGTGCTGTATCTCCGGTGTTTTGACTGCACCATGCCTTCGTCCGCACCAGAAAACTTAATCTGGAACCGAACACTACTCGAGTCTTTGTTAGAGCGGAGGCGGATTGCAGAGTGCTTCGAAATGAACTGGTTTGAAGTGTATTGGACAGTGTATGGACAAAGGAGACAATGTGAGACTGGGGCTGTGGACTCATGCTGGACTGCACAGCACCAGCCGTCAAGACCTTGTTCTGGGATTGGAAGCTACAGTTCCATAAAATCTTGGGAGAGTTTATTGGAATGGCTAGTTCCCTCAATTTAGGATGCAATTTCTCACCAAAGAATCTGCCATTCGAATAAATCAAATGCACGGAATCCTTCAAAGAGCGAATAAGCTTCGTGGCAATCCACAATGCTTACGGCCTCGGTGACGGGAGCATATTCAAATGCTACCTACCAGTATCTGTGCATTCTCGATCGACGCCTTCTCCCAATCAAGGACACAGCTCCAGTATGATGCATTGCTTTGTTTACTGCCGAAAATCCAGCCATTTTTAATCCCGTTGTCCGGTGCCGTAGAATTCCTAGTCAAACCAAATGTACTGTTTCACCCATAACCCACAAAAACACCGGCATTTCTTGCAAAGCACCGACACTTCCAACATAAAAGACGGCCTGGCAAAAGTTAAGAAATTAATCGTCGAGTCAAGAGGCCGGCCGATCTCGGCTGGCAGGCACCGGCATTTGTGGCCACAACCACACAAAGACCAATCAGAGATTGTGATTCCCGGGACCAAACAAACTGTGTGGAACTAGAGAACCCGAGGAGCTCATCTGGCTTTTCTTTGGGAAGAGATCGGTGTGGCAACGAGGGATAGGGAACTGCAGGGCGAAATCTTTCCAATGCGTAATCTACGAAAACCAGGGACGTTTACCAAAAAAACCCAGTCAAAACATTCACTCCCATTCAAAATTATACCTTTAATTGACTAAAACATTCAAAGTTTCACCTTGTTTTGCGAGAGAGTGTCGACTTGAACCCCTCAGTGTGGCACAGTCATCAGCTGGTGTGGTATCTGACAGTCCACACTGCGCGCGAGAAAGAACTCGTCCGAGTTTCCCCACGACTCCCCGAGGTTCTTCCGTTGTCAGCCATAGTGAAGAGCCCGCCTGGCTGTTCTCACACTCTTCTCGTGGCCCCATCAGCTGTGAGTGCCAGCGGGTCAGTCCGTTCGAAATGACGGAGCTCCTGGGTTTTTCGGCTCCGCTACAGGCGACTTGTCTTGTTTCTGACAGAACTGTCGTGTGTGTTTGTTCACAGAGCCTCGCCTTCCCATCTCCCTCTCGCTCTTGGTTCTTCCTCTCTTCCTCTTCCGGCTTCGTGTTGTGCCTTGTTCCCTTGCCCTCTCCTCCCGCAGGCGCTTCCCTTCCTTCTGGCTTCTCGCTCGGTGAACCGAGACTGTGACGGTGACCGGCCAGCCACGTGACTGGTCTCCACGATCACCAGCTCGGGTCTCCCTCGTCCATACTCCACTTCCGATCATTCTCCGACTTGCCGGCTTCCCATCAAGAGCTTCAGCACTTCTTCCAATCAAGACACACAGCTAGTTTCACTATGGCTCAACAAGACGGAATCGTGACCCCCAAGGTGGACAGCTCGTACCACAACGGTGAGGATGCCGAGAAGGGCATCGCCACCTCCGCGCCGATGCTGAACAAGTACGACCAGGAGGGTGCCCCACGCCGCAAGAAGTTTCTGTTCTGGTCGCTGCCCAAGAAGCAGTGGATCTACGCGCTCGTGGGTACCATTGTCGGTGTGCTCGCGGTCGTGCTGCTCATTCTGTTCCTCGCGATCGTGCCTGCGATCTTCCAGAAGCAGGTCGACAAGGTGAACCTCACGGTGAATCACCTCGACCTGCTCAAGATGTCTGGTGACCGCAGCTCGAACGACCTCACGGTCGAGATGAGCGCCCACATTGTCAGCGATGCCATGGCGGCCGCGACCATGTACGAGACCACCGCGACTCTGTCGTACCAGGGCAAGGCATTCGGCACCGTCACGCTCCCTGAGACTGAGCTGAAGAAGGGCAAGTACGAGTTCGATCTCGTGATCAAGGGCCCATCGGTGGTCGTCGACCAGGACGCCTTCCGTGCGGTCAGCCAGGCCATCGTAGAGTCCGAGACCGTCCCAGTTGAGGTCTCGGCTAAGGTCAAGATCCACGCCATGGGCCTCTCGTACGGCGGCCTTGAGCTCGTCCGCACTGTCAACGTCAAGGGCCTGAACCAGTTCAGCTCGCCTCTGTCCAACATCACGGAAATCACCGTGCCAGCCTGTGAGGCGGATTACTTCCAGATGGGTACCAACATCACGCTGGTCAACGACTCGGAGATCGGCCTTGACGGCATTGGTACGCTCAACATGAGCGTGTACTACGAGCAGCAGTACCTTGGTCAGGCCATCTCGACCGACCAGGCCCAGGGTATCCCACGTGGTGTCGTGCCGAAGATGTTCATCCTTACGGTCTCCCGCCAGAACAACAAGACCATAAGTGCGCTCACCAACCTTCTCAAGGCCATGATGAAGGGTACCGTCCAGTTCTACATCACGGGCAACAACGACGACGCTGTCAAGGACGCTGTGCTGCTCGACAAGGGCCTTGCGGCGCTCAACATGAGCGTGCCGTACAGCACGGGTCTGAAAACGGTCAAGCTCAACACCACCCTTGCGTGCAACGACTTGATCAAGCTCATCAGTGCTTAATTGTGGACAAGGTCGATCTGACTATCTGTAGGACCTACTGTATTATCCTGGTTGAAGAATAAAGTTTTGCGTGCTTCTCCCTGCATCCCATTTTGTCTTCGACATCCAATTTTTCATTTTCATTTTCATTTTCGTAAATGGTGGCGTCAGGAATCGCCACATCCGTCTGCGGTTGTCGCAACGCATGTGTGACAAGTTGCTTCTCACTCTCTGTACAAGAACACACTGAGTTCCAGCAATGGCGCAGTATGTAATAGTGGTGACTCTCGGTATAAGAGCAAATGGATCTTCAACAGCCGCCGACTCACAAGAGCTAGAGGCGAGACCAACGACGACCACCACGATGCAACCCACGGTATGGGCAGACTCTTATTCCGGGATGTTCCGCAGCTCGTCGACGGCAGCGGCTCCGCAGCGCCAGCCGCTGCTGCAACCCACAAGCAACCAGCAGAAGGTGTCGCCGCCGAAGAAGACACTCACTAGTGGTCTGCGGAACCTGCTCTTCCACAATGGTGAAGAGTCGCCTGAGCACCACGGCCGTGACGATCATGGAGCCGAGCCACCGACGCCTCCAGCGGCGCCCATGAAACCCTCTGCGCCTACCAAGATCAAGCAGGTCGTGCCTGAGTTTGTGCCTCCCAAGCCGGTGTCTCCGCCTTCCAAAGCGGCGCCGGTCAAGAAAGGCAACCCGCGCGACACGTTCCAACGCGCCAACTCGCACCCGATCCGTTTGGATGCATCAGCTGCTCTATCGGCTTCTCGCAGCTTCGATCCGTCGATGACACGAGCCGCAGCGTTGGATTCAAGCAGCCTCCAGTCGCCGTCACGCACAGCGTCGTCGGGGGATCTGCCGCTGCAGATGCAACCATTAGCTGCCCCTAGTCTTCGCAGTACTGTGTTTGGCTCGTGCTCTCACGTGCTGTCGACCGTGATCGGTGTGTTCTTCCAGACCATCAAGTTGCACCAGGAATTCATTGAGCCTCACGTTGGAGCTGAGCTTGCGGCGTCCGACATCACTGCAGGTGGCAGTAAAGTCCGCCAAGCGAAGCTGCTGTACATCGCGTTGCTCGAGAAGGCACAGAAAGAGCGCGGGGAGTGGCAGGGCTTTGCATCGAAGGACACGAACCAGGTGTCCAACAATGACGTCGACGAGGATCAGGAGCCAGTGGAGGAGTCGGCCACGGATGTCTTGCTGGCTGCATTGACAGACTTGACGAAGGAGGACACGTTTGCTGTGCTTCACGAACTCCTGGAGCTCAGTTACCGGAACCTGCGTGTCTCGCTCGTGACACCGACAGTCTACAGCAAGCACAAGAGCGAGTTGGCAAAGGAATCGCTGACGTCGCCAGTGTCGCTCACCACACTATTGCGAGTCGGGGGCTTCGTGAACGACCTGAACCGTGATGAAAAGAGCTGCCTGCTTCGCCTGATGAACCTCTGGCACGCGCGATGCATTGTCGATCGTGACCAGCAGCAGGAGCTCCGGCGTATTGTTGAGGAGAGGTACCCGTTGATTCTGACCGAATGCTCGGAGGTCGAGTTCATGGTGCGTTCCGCTGTGATGACGTCTGTGGTTGTGGACCGACGGTCTGAGTGAGAACTATGTGTACTGATAGCAACAAGCGGCTCGCAAATCTGCTCGGCTGGATCCGGTGGCCGTCGACTTGCTCATGGTGATGGTCCAGCATCGCGAACTGCTCTTCTGTGATGTGGAGGCACGTTATGTTAGCCAATTGTATAGGGAGGTGACTGGAAGTCTGACTTGCCGTTCGTGATGATCGTAGCTCTTCACGATCCGGCACGAGATGCAGCTCCCGCCAAGTCTTTTAGCACCGGAAGCAGAGGAAACACGACAACCAGAGGAGCCGGAGCCATTCGAACAACCAGAACGCACCGAGAGTGAGCCCGAGGAACACCACGATCCTGCAGAGATAGATGAAGATCTCTACCAAGACGCCAGCACTCAAGCGGATCCCCCAGAGACCGCCACCCAAGATGCCGAGACTCAATCTGCTTCGTTGCAGACTGACGATGCAGGCACACAGATGGAGAACGTTCTCACCCAAGAGGCCAGCACGCAGGTGGAGTATGACCCTGCAACGCAGGAGGAGCCAGCGGCTGAGGGCGTCCTAGTGGCCCAAGAAGCAAATGAAGGAGGCGACGGAGGCGTGGGTCTTCAGCTACTTCTTGACCATGAGAGAAGAGGCGAAGACATGGTTGCCAAGTCGTATGGCTCATTCCGACCAGAAGGTGAAGCAGAAGAGGATGCGCCTGAGCAGCTCCACGATGAGTCTGTTGGCTCCAGGAGGACCAACCTCACAATGGCTGCACCACCTCAGACTGAAGCCATTGAAGCTGCTCATCCTGAGCCAACGCCCAAGAAAAAGAAGGTCAAGAAAAGGAAGACGGTCAAGAAGACAGGCTTGCACATGAGCCGTGGTCGAGCGTCTGCCAGCACCAAGTCAAAAGAGAAACCCCACCACCTGCAAGCGTGTGACTCAACCCAGACGAAGCCTCGCATCAGTGCACGGTTGCTGTTGCCATCTCACAAGGTGAAACGGACCCCACGGATTGCGATGACGCTTGAGGCGAGGACTCACCACATCCACGAGGAGGTGTCTCAACCGGATTCAGCTCCCGTGGTGGGTGAGACGGCGACTGTGGCCAAACTGGCGCCTGCGGGGGGGACCATGCCACGCGACGCCACGATAACATACACGCACGTGGGACTGTCCATCGCAGCCGCAGCGTTGGGTGCTGTAGCCACCCTCGCGCTGCAGGCCATCCGCAAGCCCAGCCACTGAGCCCCAGACTAGTACACGAAATACCGCCGACTCATCAAGCTCACAAAGTAGCAACCAACTCAATCAATGCAACTCAAAATCAAATCAAAGCGTTTGGACCACAGGAACTGCTGGGTGGAATGCCAATGGCATTGGCTCCACCCTTCCAGGTGTTCAGTCCAGCTCACTAATGGCTACACTTTCCATGGACTCTACGACTCGGGAGGGACACCATCGCTTCCTTTTTAAACTCGTGGACACGAGCATGTCCCAAGTTGCTCATGTGCGATTGTTGAATGGAAAGCACTGGGGGTCGCCGACCCCCAGTACCCCGGGTCGGACAGGTAGCCACTGCGCCAATGACGCGGCAGCCATCAAGCCAGCAACACAACAGAGATTGTGGGCGAGCTGACGCGCAAACCTGTCCCGTGGAGATTAAAAGGGCGGTCAACTACGGTACTGCGTGGGACACGCCATTCCGTTGGCTTGTCAACTCTACAAATCGCTCCACGACCGAGGAGCTCGATGGATCAAGCCAAGCAGACGCAAATTCTGATAGGATAACATCAGGAAAGGAAGTAGATTCGATCGACGATGATTATCCTTTCACAGGCGCACGTGGTGGTTCGCAGTGTGTGGCAAACACTGCCAGTCGTTGACTGCGATTTGGCTCGGATTCGGTTCAATGGGAAGCTCCAAGAAATGGCGGGCGAATTAGACGATACTGTAATCAGCCGATGGACCATGATCCGATTTTCCACCAATCAAACGCATCTCTTTTGTCCTTCAAGTCCAACGCAGCAATGATTCGTATCATCTTCCACAGGACCGTAATACACTACAACCAGTAGACAGTTGTGAGCCGATGGATGGTGGATGATCGAGTATAGGAGGCACCGTATGACACCCTCGGTGGATAGCCGTCGCCCGCAGCCTCGCGACACTCGTCAACGACCTTTCATGGAACAGCTGGCCCGTAGAGCGCATCTCGTCCGCGGTGTTCTCTCTCTGACCAAAAAGTCCAGCTTCTTCAGTACTGTACAGTGTATGTGGTTTCTGACGGTGCGAGAGGCCTGGATACACGACCAACATCCATCCTTGTACATCCATCCATCGATCGATCGGCTTCCGTCATAATCCAAACGTCCGCTTGGTGCTCACACGCAGCTACAGCTACAGCTACAGCTACACAGCCACAACCAGTCTTCTTCTATCCCTTCCTCCTCCTCCTTCGACTTCATGCTTCGACGGACGCTTGCTCTCGCGGCGTCGGTGCTTCTCGCGTCGACGGCGCATGTGGACGCCGCCGCGTCTTCCAGCGCGATCTGCCAGAGCGCCGAGTTCCAGGCGCTGACGCCCACGGCGCTGGGCTCGAGTCCGCTGCTCGTGCGCTCGCTGGTGAGCGGCTCGGAGGTGTGCTTCGAGTTCACGCTGTCGTCGTCCATCTCGTCGGCTGGGTGGTTTGCTGTCGGCCTCGCGGCACGTGCCTCGATGGTCAACTCGCCCACGACCAACGTCATGCTCTTCCGCACGTCGGTTGGTAAGCCCGAGTCGTACGTGCTGGGCGGCTACTCGTCCAGTGAGGTCACGGCGGAAAGCGACCAGTCGTTCTTTGTCGTGCACGAGTCGTCGACGGCGCCCCTCAAGTTCAGCTACCAGCGCACGCTTGCGGCGTCCTCGTCGAATGACGTTGCCATCGACACGTCCAAGGAGGCGCAGTTCATCTGGGCGTACGGCACGTCGTGGCCGATATCCAGCCACCGCAGCGGTACTATGGGTACTGCCAAGTACACGATCAACACGGCGGCGTCCGGTGCGTCTACTACGCCATCGAGTGGGTCGTCTGCCACGCCGTCGACAGGTTCCTCCACTACGACGTTTGTGCAGCCCAGCACGCCATGGTGCGACGACAAGAACTGCCCAGCGATCATTGGCGGTCTCGCGTTCGTTGTCATGTTGGTCGGCGGCTTCTTGCTATCGGCTGTGATCCACAACACGCCGCTGGGCCACGCCATGCTCCACAAGACGCTCGCGAGCCCGCCAGTCAAGGCCACGACGAACGCGCCTGTGTCGTCGCCAGTCGTCATGTTCCTTCAGTGTCTGGCGGATCTGCGTCTCGGTGAAGTGCTCGTCGTGCTGATCTTCGTCGGCGCGATGGCGATCCTGGTCATCCTGAACAAAGACTCGACCAACCGCGTGACGTCCGGACAGGCGGCGCTGTTGATCATGATGTTCATGATCCTTCCAGTGACGCGCATCCCGCTGTGGACCATTTCGTTCGGCAGCTCGTTTGAACGTATCGTCAAGTTCCACCGCTGGCTGGGCATGGCGCTGTCAATCGCGACGATCATCCACTTGATCCAGGCCGTGGATGTGACCAAGGTCACGAACACGGACAAGTACGGCAAGGTGTACCCGTTCATGGGCTTCCTTGCGTTCGTCTGCTTCATGCTCATTGGCTTGACCGCGAACGAGTTTATGCGCCGCAAGTTCTTCGACGTGTTTTACCTGAGCCACCGCGTGTTGTCCATTATCGGCTTCGTGTTCACGATCTTGCACAGTTCCAAGATGATCGGTCTCGCGCTCGCTGTGCCGCTCGCGTTTTACGTCATTGGCGTGGTCAACACGTGGATCAAGTCTTACTCGGGCTCGTACCAGGCCACGGTCTCGGTGCACGAAGGCACGGGCGTGACGACGCTGCTGCTCAACTCGACCGAGAAGACCAAGTACTTTGCGCAGCACATGAACTTGTGCTCGTACTTTTGGATCCGTATCCCGACGATCTCGGGCGTGCAGTGGCACCCGTTCTCGGCGATCGTGACGCCAAACGGCGACTCGATTGGCTTTTGCATCCGTGCGATGGGCCCTCCAGATGTCAAGACCTTCTCGCGTACGCTGCTCGAGAACGCCTGCACGACGCACTCGCTTGCACTCAACCTGTGCGGTCCTTTTGGCAAGACGTCGGTCGACGTGGAGAAGTACGATGTCATCGTGTTGATTGGCGGTGGCATTGGCATCACGCCTCTGCTCAGCGCCATGAACCAGCACCGTCTCTTTGCGAAGAAGTCGGCCAAGGCTGCCGACTGGAACGTGCTGTGGTCTGCGCGATACCCACAGGACCTGCTCATGGTCGACGAGCTCATGCCTACTCAGGCTCAGCTCCAGTACTCGGCTACGAACCTCCAGGAGCCGTACCAGATCGGCGCCGGCAGTGCACCAGCTCTGAACGCGACTTGGAACGCCCACTGCTCGGAGGAGAAGGACGACGGCATGGTGGCGCGTGCGAACGGTGAGCAGATCGTCTACCGCGCTGGCATGCCTGTGCTCGACGAGTACATCAACATGGGTCGATACATGGGCCGCAAGGTCGCGGTGCTGGCGTGTGGTCCTCCTACGATGGTCGTCGAGGCGCAGGCGCTGGCCCGCAACTGCGGCTTTGACTTCCACAAGGAGGTGTTCCACTGGTAAATTATGCTGCATTTTTCAGAAAGGTGGAGAAAGCAATCCACTCGGTCAATCACTGCATGTTAAGGGAAGTCACGATATAATCTACGCAAACCCATTTTACTTCACGCCATAAAGTCTGAACTGTGTTGTCTTGCACGCTGCCTTGCGTAGCTCCAGAGCTACTCAACGTAGTCGAAGTCGTCTTTGATTCCAAGCCACTTGTCGACCTCGGACCCGCCACAGCCACGCTTATTCATGACCCACGAGCGCATCGTGTACACGTTGTCCGTCCAGCGGCTAGCGCCCATCTTGGCAATCTTCACCTTGCGTTCTGTGAGGTGAAACCAAACGTCTCCATCAGTCCAAGAACTCACAACGGCCTTCTGGCAGGTAAAACATACCCATTTCATCCAGAATCTCAGGATCGTTGTCAGCCAAATGCTGGATCTGGGAGCGCATGTCTTTGACCTTGGCCTGTAACTCGCCAAGCCTCTGCAGCTTTGCGACGCGGTCGCCCTGTACATGAAAGGAAACATTAGCATCAGCATCGTCATGAACCTGAAGGAAGGTTCGTTGCTTCTTACGGATTCTGTTCGCATCGACTTCTGCTTTTCGACGTCTTCTTTCACCGTCGCGAGCTTTTCCGTCAGCGTTTGCTTACGTTGCTGCAGTTCGCTCAGTTTCCGCTTGCGCTGCTGCGAAATCTTGCTGGGAAACGACCAGAAGTAGTTGCCCGATCCAATCTGACCGCCACATTCGTCAGCTACAGACCAAAGATACTGCCGTACACACGAACAGCCAGCTCGTACCTTGTCGAAATCCACCAGTGCATCGTCCACGAGCGCCTGGTTCACATCCTTGATCGTCTGGAGCACTGCATTATCCCACAACAATACAAACAACATGAGTCCTTACTGCCGTTGCCACTGCGATATCACCACATAAGATAGAAGACCGCACCAACGCCCGCCTTCGCGCCGATCTTCTCGACCTCTTTGATGTTGAACACGTCCTTCGAGTCGTGGTAGATCTTGAGGATGCGCTCGCGCTTCTCCTCGAGCGATACGCCCTTCTTCCGCTTCGACATGATCGACGGCTTCCTGTTGTTTGGAGCTGTTGGTCGAAGATTGACAAACGAACAAACAAACGCGCGCCAAAAGTCAAATGAGTTTGTATCAGCAATTGCGAGTTAAGAACCACACTGAACACTAAATCAGTAGCACGAGAAAGGTCCCGTGTAAGTTAACCCGACTTGACCGGCAGCTCGCCCGTGGCGCCGACGAGCTCCGCCGTGCGCTTGAGCGTAGCGTGGGCGTTCAGCAACAGGTCCTCGAGCGAACCGTCGTTTTGAATCACCAAGTGGGACTTCTTCACCTTGTCCTGCAGTGAAAATCGTATTAGTTTGTGTGTAAATTGCTTTAGAATCCCTGGCAGAGAGCGGACGTACGTGCAGCTTCATCTGCGACTGGATGCGCTTCTGGGCGTCGGCTTCGCGCAGATTGTCGCGCTTGACGAGACGCTTCAGTTCGTTGTCTTCCGTACACGCGACGACGATGTTCGGGTAGCAGAAGTGCTCCAGCAAGTTGGTCTCGAACAAAAGCGGCGCGTCGAACACCACGAGCCGCTTGCGAGCGATCAGGCGGTGGTACGCGAGCTGCTTGAACATCTCCCACAGGATAAATTTCTGGACGAATACATACCCAAGACGATAAAGTTAGACGGCTGTGAATCGTAGTTCCGGTGGTGTGGTGGAGGCAATCACATGGGTGCAGGCGTTGAGCGTCTTGCGCTTGGCCGGGTCGCTGAAGATGATCGATCCGAGCTTCGCGCGGTTCAGCGTCTTGTCGTCTTCGTTCAGCACGCCCTCACCAAAGTGCTTCACGATCTGCTTGTAGGCACCACGGCCTGGCAACACGACCTCCCGTGCGATGATATCGGCGTCGACGATCACCGCGCCGTTCTGCTTGAAGACGTTCGACACGGAGCTCTTGCCCGTGGCGATGCCACCCGTCAGACCAACACCCACGAACGAAGATCCGATCTGCTGCCCGACGAAGACAGCTCCAGCGGCAGCGATTGCGCCAGGCAAAGGGAACTACGCAGCAGCACAAGACAGTGGAGTTGAGAGAGGGATAGCGCAGTGAAAGAAAGAGGAGCTCTTCGTACGACGGGCGCGACGAGATACGGCGACAGCAGGAGCAGCCAACGCTTCCACGACTGCACAGCCTGCTTCTCCTTAAGCAGACCTGTCGACAGGCCGAGCAGCAAGCCGGCGAAACCGGCAAGAGGTAGCAGCACCAACATGTCGGCCGATGCTTGTCAATCACACTTTCAATGTGGATCCACTCCCGTTGGGTTACCAGACTGCCAATGACAACATTTATAGCCAATCAGGTTCACGTTGGCTTGATATCATCCAATGGAATCGGCTGAATCCGTTCACGCTGGCCAATTTCCTTCCGCACTTCAGAACCGTCACGCAGTTTGCAAGCGAGTGTCGAAGAGCTCTTCGTGTTTCCTGGCCAACTGCAGACAATGGCGGCCTCCACACGCGCCAGAGGGCGTATCTTCTGGGTTCTGATGGACAGCTCGCTGCTTCTGGACTTCCTGGAAGCGAAGGATATCATCAACGCGCTCCACGCGAGCCACGAGAATCTCATGGATCAGCCCATCGTGTTCTACAAATGGATCTACCCACGACTCGTCGATGCGTGGCCGGCGCTGCCGATTGCACCGCCAGTCGAGTTCCTTCACCCGCGTGTGCTGTTGAAGCTGCTAGAGCAAGTCCACGTGATCACTACATGTACGTTGCGCTTTCTGCTGATGTGATGGCTATAGCCATTGTGGGAGAGAGTGATCTGATGATGTTATGCAATACTGACTGTAGACACATTCCCCATGCAGCTGAGCCCTTCGCGTTGCGGAAGCAAGATCCGCATGGTCCCCTACGAATACGGTGTGCGGTGTCGCACGGCAGTCCACGGCTCCGTGTATGGGGACCGCGAATGCACTCCCAACGCGGTGAGCTACTGGGAATGCCGTGGCATCACGATGGGTTGCTACGTGGGCGTCGCGCAAGAGCTGGACGCCGCGTTTTTCCAGCGTTACGGCTTCCATTTTGGTCGCAACTTTGATGCACGACCCGAAGTGTTGCTGAGCAAGAAGGTCCGAGTGTGTGACTTGATGCCCGCGATCATGTACGGCCAAACGGGTGAGATCACGACTGGCGAGTTCCGCGGTCCACGCTTGGATTTGCCTGGAGGACTGCGAGCCATGCAAGCGACACCTATCAATCCAGACGACGTGGTTGGGATCTGCGTGGATCTCGCGCAGGGCCAGCTACTCATCTTCCACAACGGCATGCTCCAATCGCGCATCGCCTTGGACAGAGGAAGACGATATATTCCAGTGGTCAGTTTCCAGAACTCTGCGTCCAGTTTGTTTATTCACCAGCACGCACGACCCCCATGGACAGTGATCTACGACTACGCGACTTTCCAAGATGAAGCCCACTACTTGGCGCTGCAGCGGTGGGGAGATCAGCAAAAGCAAACCGCTCACCCACCACACTACGACCATCGGCAGGCCTACGCGGCCTAGGTTCGTCAAGCAGTCGCGCCCTGGAGCGTGATCACGATCTTGCGCTCGTGGCCACCGCCCCAGCCACCCGAGTTGCGGTGCTCGCAGAGGTAAATGCCTGTGATACGTTAAACAAAAAGTGTCAATCAGAAGAGCTAATGGAAAATAAAGGCAAAGCAATCAGCTTCGAGTATGATACCTTGCCACGTGCCGAGGTTGAACTTGCCGTTCGTGATTGGGACGTTGATCGACGCGCCGATCAGCGTCGACTTGATGTGGCCAGGCATGTCGTCTACAAACAACGCGTCCACGGAGTTAGAGTTGATGGCGAAACAGTACAAGTAGCAAAATAGAATATGCGCTCTTCTTACCATCGCCTTCGTCGGTGTGCTTAAAGAACTCACTGTGGACAACGAGTTAGGACGCCGTGCAGTAGTGCAGCGTGCTCGACGCTACGCCCACTCACCGGTTCCAAGATTCAGGCACGATGCGGTTGAAGGCAGCTTCCATGTCGGTGCTAATCGTAAAGTCATCAGCTTATCGTCAGCGCTTGCCAAACATTTTACTGTGCAGTCTTTCAAACGTACCGGACATCAGGGTCACAGTTCTCGTTGATCGACAGTGACGCGCTTGTGTGCTTGATGAACAAGTTGGCCATGCCAACCTTAAACTGCTTGAGCTCTGGAAGCTATTGCGCCGCACCGGAAATCATCAGGAAATCAACCTTACAGAGTCGAAGGCTCACAGGCAAACGCACCTGCTTCTCGATATCGCGCGTCACCACTGCACACAGAGACATGCACATCGTCACTACATTAGCATCGCTGAACCGCATGTGTATGGTGAAGACCTCAGTACGCACAGTGGAAGCCGCGGCTCGGCGCCGTGAGGCGGATCTCCTTCTGGACCCACGACGTCATTTTCGTTTTTGAGCGTTTTGTTTTCGTTCTGCTTGGGAAGCTCCACAAAGAATGATGGGCTTCTCGCACTCACCAACTATTGTCCAAATCGTATTGGACAAAATTCTAACAAATCAATTTCTATTGGCTTATAACTGCAATCTGCGACGCGCGCACGATTTGCTTGTCAAACAATAGTGGTCTTCACGTTAAGGTTCGAAAAGTTGAGGAACCTGGTCGGACGTGAACGTGCAGGTTAATGTTCAGCCAGGTTATGAACGTGGGCTTAACCTGGTCGTGTCTTCTATCCGCGTTTCCCTCACTACTTACTATCAAAAGACTACGTCATCCCGCCCCTGCCTACAACGTATGCCTTCCTTTCACGTATTATAGACAGTAATAGAAAAGATACATCATCTCTCCGGAAGCTTGCGTGTGATTTTGAGAATCCAAATTTGGCGGCGTTGGCGCGAAAGGCGCAGACAATCTGGTCTTCTGCCGCATCCAAGTGCAACCATGGACGAACTCCAACCGCTAGCCGAACCCCCAGCCCGACTTTACGTGATGAGGCGCCAAAGGAAGCCCGAGTACTGGAAGTTCATCAAGCTGTCACCAAAGGCCGAATACGTGCATCTCTCGGACGACAACCTACAGAACGAGCATGCCGATTTTGTGTACTGTGAACTGTGCAAGATAAGTATCTACTTCACCAAAGGCAACCACGACGTCGGGCGGCACATGTTCTTCCGCCACCTCGATCTACTTCTGAAGCACACGAAAGAGCAAGAGGAGCTCGCGAATCAAGCCCTCACGTGCACTCGCAATGAGCCAAGCGCCCGTCCTTCCAAGCGTCAGAAGGTTCCAGTCTCATTGGCGGAACAAGTCGAGATCAACAACCTCGTGGCGTTTTGGGTCGCGCAGAGTATGCGCCCAATTTCGATTGTCGAGGATCCCGGTCTTCTTCGCGTTTTTGGGCGCGTTGCTGAGATCTCTGGTTGTGAGTTGAAGCTACCGGGTTCGTCGATGTTCGTCACGATATCAAGGCCATTGCTGAAGATCTGCGAACGAGTTTGAAGCAGAAGATCCGAGCGGACTGTGACTTCTACTCGCTCACGACCGACATCTGGACCGACAGAGCAATGCGTGCGTACCAAGCGCTCACGCTTCATTATGTCGATGCGACGTTCGGAATGCACAGTTGTGTACTTGGAGTGGAGAGCTTCCCGGGGCAACACGACGGCAAGCGGATCGTGACGGCTATTGGCGATATGCTCGCAAAGTGGCCTCTGGAGAGGACGTCCTGTTCCATGCTCCATCGCAATGGTGCCAAAAAGGCAGTGTTGGCCTCCAACCAACTTGGCCTTCCCAGTATGTCGTGCATGTCGCACTGCGTCCACTTGGTTGTCTCGGCGGCCATCTCGAGAAACCCAAAGCGTATCCCTCGCAAGAGTCGAATGGTCCGCCAGTCCGTCCCCGAGATAGTCTCGCATGATGGCCGCACAAGCGGCGGTCCGACTGATCCGACTGTCTTCGACGACGAAGACGACGACATCACGGACTCGGAAAGCCATTCTGGACGTGGATGGAGGACGAGAAGCCATTGAGCGTCTACGCGAGGTGGCCTGCGAGGAAGCACTCGTGTTTGCTCGTGAGTGTGGCAGTGAAGACCTTCAAGCAGCCCTTGAGGATATGCGCGAGATCATTGCGGTGTTTCGAACCATAACCGTCTATTTACGACGCTCTCCAAAGGGCAGAGACTGCTACGAGAACGTACAAACGGAGCGCGGTGGTGCGGTGAAGCACATTCCCCTCGATTCACCAACGCGATGGAACAGCACGTGGCTGATGCTCAAGACCTGTGTTGAGCACCAGCAAGATGTCGAGCACTTTATCGGCTATCTCGCGACGACAGGAAAAGACGACTTCTCCGATGTGCGACTCCCGACGCCAACGCCAGCCGATTGGCTATCGATCAAGTGCATCCAGAAGCTCTTGGACAGCTTGGCGGCAGTGAACGAGTTTTTTTGGCGGAGACAGCTATCCTACGCTCGTGCAACCACTGCCGTTTTTGCGCATGTTCAAGGCCGACCTGATGAGCGAGACTGTGTTTGACGAGTACCTGGCCAGCGTCACCTACGAAGCGTACGTTCCTCAAGTCGCGCCGCACATGCATCAGGTTCGTCTCGCGCTCTTGGCTCTCTTCACAAAGCGATTCAGCGGTTTGGATGCCTTGCTCCGTTGGACACCACTGCTCGACCCACGCCAGCCTGCAAAAATGAAATACCTACTCCCCCACGAACGAGACCAAGCACGCGAGGAACTCGTCATGGCACTGGTGGAAATGGGTGGAGGGCAGCAGCCACGAACGCCTCCGTCAGGTCAGCCCACGTTCTTGTCGCCTCCACGGCGAATTCTACGACCATCGACCGGTTGCAATCTCGTCTTTTTGGCGATGATGATGATGAAGAAGACGAGTCCCCAGACACAAGCGCCGACGAGGAACTACGCGTTACATATTCCACCGAAGTCACGGCGTATTTTGCAGCCTGCAAGCTCCTCAAAAATCGGGGAAAGCTCGACTCAATGGCTTGGTGGAAGGCCAATCGCCACTTGCATCCGAACGTCGCCACGCTGGCTCGAAAATGGTTTGGCTGTGTCGCGTCGTCGGTGCCGTCCGAGCGAGCGTTTTCCACTGGTGGAAACATTGTGACCGTGAAGCGGTGTTCGCTCGACCCTGACTTGGTTGAAGATCTTGTCTTCATTGCTAAGAACTCGGATGGTATTCTAAAGAAGAAGGAGTTGCGTGTGGCGTAAGTAGATCGTGCATTTCGGAGCTTGTCGGTCTTTAGCAAGGTTACACATTTTCTAAATCGTGCTCCATGAAGGATTTGTCAAGTTGAAGTGCTGGCTGCCCTTTATTCGAAACAAAACGGTAGTACTCTAACGTTGCATGTTAAGGCCACGTCAAAACCCCACTCAACCTGGACCAGACGGTTTACGTCTGGGTAATTGATCAACCTTAACGTCGAGAGCACTATCAAACAAACTGCCACGACAATCGTATTCGTGTTTTGCTTTGGTACCACCGCCTCATCGTACTTAGCATTTCTCGTTGGCGACGTTCTATTCTACTTACACTATGGTCTTCAAAAATGGTAGATCTTACATCATCACGCGCGTCGGGTGCTCGTTCACGCGCTGGAAGTGCTGCTCGTAGTAGCGGTCCATGAGCAGCGCCTGCAGCTTCTGGTCGCGGCGGCGCTCGGCAAAGTGGAGCGACAGGCCTCCGACGCGGGCGCCGAACTGGAGCAGCAGCTTCGTGACTTCGTAGTTGCCCAGCAGCGACGCCGCGTCCATCGGGTACGTGCCATTGTTCTTCGGAAGGTGCGCGTTCGCTCCTGCCATGAGCAGCGCACGCACGATCAGCGTGTGGCTCTTCTGGCTGGCGACGAACAGCGGACTCGTGCCGTTCTTGGTCTGCAAGTTCATGTCGGCGCCTTGCTGGAGGAAGAACTGGATCATCGCGAGGTGGCCTTCTTCGCTTGCGATGTACAGTGGCGTCAGTCCAGAGCGAGTCTGGTCGTTGATACCTGCACCTTCAAGCAGCAGGACTTGGGCGACGCTAGTGTGGCCCATACGCGCCGCGATGTGGAGCGCAGTCGACATGTCGTCCATGCGAGCGTGGATGTTGACTCCGAAGCGCACGAGCAAATCCACGATGTGATGTTTGCCTTCCTGTGCTGCGATGTACAGACACGAGACACCGCCGTTCGGACGACGGAAGTCCGGGTCGGCATCTCGCTCCAGAAGCAGCGCGACAACGGCGTCGTGGCCCATTTGACAGGCAAGGTACAGTGGCGCGGCGCTGTTGTCCATGAGCACGTTTGCGTGGAGGTCTGTCTGGTCCAATACGTCGCGTACGATGTCCACGAAGCCTCGTTCGCAGGCAAGGAACAACGCCTGTACGTGCTGAGCTGTGTGGGCCATTCTCGTGTCCATGATATGGTCGCATCCACGCCCCAGACGCTGTCTGTGTTCTGAGGCGAGCAGCCGCAGCACCGAGTTGCGGTTGCCGTTCTTGGCTGCGACACACAGTGCCGTCGCACCTCCCACGACGGCGCAGGTCGCCTTGGCGTTAAACGAAAGCAGCAGCTCGACGACGTCGTCCCAGTTCATCTCTGTCGCAATGTACAGAGGCGTAGCGAGGCAGTGCGTGCGCTTGTTGATCTCCGCGCCGTTTTCGAGAAGCAAGCAAGCGACGTCCGTGAGGCCGTTGGTGACCGCGATACACAACGCGTTGGCGCCATCCTTGTCGGTGGCTTCGACGTCGGCCTTGCCGTGCGTGACGAGTGCCGGGATCACATTGGTGAGCCCGTTGTCACACGCGTACAGGAGAGCCGACATGAAGTCTCCTCGCTGCAGAGGCACATCCACGAGGGCTCGTGATCCACTCTCGAGCAGCGTACGATGGAACACGCTCATGACTGTGAAGCTCTGAGTCTCACTGCGTCGTCGTTGGCGCTGCACGCGAGCTGAGAACTCTTCAAGAAGTGCCGTCACGTGGGGCAGATCACTCATTTCGTTCGACACAAGAAAGTTCAGCTCCTCGAGCAGATCCTGCCACTGCATTCGCTCGAAAAACTCGAGATGAGCTGGCGTGTGGGTCGCGTGGATACGTTCCAGTGACGGGAACTGGGTCTCGAGACCTTCCACGAGTGCGTAGCTCACGCGAGTGTCGCTCAGATCCAGCGTTGTCAGCGATGGGTGGCGGCCTGTGACGGCCTGGTGGCCAAAGTTGCCTGTGATCTGCTTGCAGTGGCGCATGGAGATGCTCTGCAGACGCTGCGACTGGGCGTTGAGTATGGAAAGCAGTCCGAAGTCGGTGACCTCGAGGCAGTCGTCCACACTGATGCGCTCCAAGTGAGACCAAAAGCAAGACGTGATGACCAGCAAGTCACGGTCACACAGCGATCGCTGGCCCGAGAGGTCGATGTGACGCACAGTTGAGTAGTTGTGGAGCACGGAGACGAACGCGCGGTCGATCGTGGCGCTGGTGAGAGGCGACCACACGGCCGAGAGGTCGAGTTTGTCCAACGACAGCGTCTGGATGAGCCGCATCCACGACCGGCAGCACGATTTGATGACGTGGTGGTCGCGCACGTTGAGGAACGCGAACACAAGTCGGATCAGTCCCTCTTCACGCAGAGAGTGCTCCAGATCACACGTGCGGCGACGCATGCGGCTTGGTCGCGTCGACACTGGACAAACTGAGGAGACCACAGTGCTGCTCGAGCTGCTCCATTTCGACGGCGACGGGGTAGTCGATGAGGAAGTGGACGGAGTCGATACCGCTGAGCTGCTTCGCTTGGTGCCCTCGGCCACGGATTGCTGGATGCGCTGGTGGTGTGTGGGCGACGGCACGAACGGATGCACGAGCTGCTGCTCGCCGTCGTCGCTGTCCGGTTCACTATCGTGCGACGAAGCCACAGGACCCGAGAGAATGGCTTCAAGCGATCGTTTCATAGCTGCGTAGTGCGAGGAATTTGAACGAGTGGGCCGATCGAAGCGAGGAAGTTGACGACGCGAACTGTTCACAATCACTCTGCGACTAGAAACGGGCGCGAGCAGAGCTGAAGTGGCAGTCGTTGATCGAGACGACACGGAGCAGCAGCTCATGACGCAAAAGCCGAGGCCGAGCCTGGCGATCTGAGTTGTACAGGACGAAAAGGGGACGTGGGAGTAAGATCCCATCTTGTCTTTTTCCTCTCAGGTGCCAGGCTATTACAGATGGCTGCGCCTTGGCATGGCTGATCCATCCCATCAGCATTTGATGAGCTCACCAGTCAGGCGCTCAGTTAGGGAGAGGCAGCGACGGAATTGAGGATAGATGGTGGCAATAATAAGACGGAGCTACTTGGTATTCTTGGCGATTTGCAGCCCTCGCCTGCCTCGCAAGCTGCGTCTTCAAATTGTTTGACAGAACCAGCCCAGGTATTGAGGATAGAGAAGCCTGTCAGTCCAGTAAACGAAATAAATAGAATAGAGGAAGAGCTCAAATAAAAGCAAGCTCCTTCGAGTCTTGATCACAGGCTGCGCTAGAATGGCAATTGCTGCTCTGGATAGCAGGTCACAGTATCTCGAGGGGAGGGGGTTGTGTGCCCCGCTCAGCCTGGAAAGTGCAGATGAGCCCCGCTGACTTGGGGCCAAGGAACTCGAGTGTAGACGGATGCCCAGAGTAGTAGGGACTATGGATCGCAATCGAAGAGTTTCCACGTTTGAATTAGATGCTTTCAGAGTTTGAGGTCGTATTGTTGGCCTGTGAGTTGTCTGTAGTGCTCGTACTGAGCGGACGCAGTGACGGTCTGCTTCTTCGAAAGGCTCAAGAGGGCGATACGACGCGCCACTTCAGCGTCCTCGGGCACAAGTGCAAGCGCGCGTTGGTAGTGCTTAATAGCTTCGGCGGTCTTGCCAAGGCTCTCGTACACTCTTGCTGTATTGCGTTGAAGGGCTGGGTCATTTGGAACGTACTGGAGTGCCTTAAGACAAAATGCCAGCGCTTCTCCGTACTTTCCGGTGCGAGCCATGAGCACCGACATATTCACGTACGACCACGCAAACGTCGGCCAGTACTGGATCACCTGCTCGAATTGATCTTGTGCTTGCGCTGCATCCCCTTGCTCCATCAACGCGAGCCCCATCTCGTTCCAGACCTTGGGTCCGCCTTCTTTCGTCAGTGTCGCGATGCGCACGTGACGCGCGTGCATCTCGTGGTCGCCCATAGATCGGTAGAGCACGGCAAGGTTGTAGTGCAGCTCTGGGTCCATTGCATTCTCCTCGATCTTGCGCTGGAAGTACGCGATAGCTTCCTCGCGCTTGGCCATTAGTGACGCTTTGACTGCTTGAACGTTTTGCTTCAAATGGGTACGGACTGGCTTGCTCACCGCCTTTCTTATCTTCAACATCAATTGAATGATTTTGATTGGCTGAAATTTGAGTGCCTAAAATAGTACACGTGGTGCTACTGTGTTGATGTGGTCCACACATCATTTCAGTTCAAACTCTCGCATTTCCCTCGCAAAACGCGCTAACGTTGACGCCGACGAAGAAGAAAGGAAGGGACTTCACGGGGTATTACGCGCGACGGACGATGGGGAAACGCCTGCGAATCAAGCGCCGCCGCGAGGACAGCGACAGTGAGGGAGAACACAAGGAAGCCGAGGTCGTGGAAGTCGCAGAGCCCGAAGTTCCGGCTTCTGAAGACGCGCCGGAAGTCCAGCAAGTCGCGGAGAATGGAGAGGACGCAGGGGACGCCAGCGCAGGACCGGCATCGCCTGTGCAGGAGTCCAAGCGTAAGCGCGCGCCGATCAGCACGCCCAACACGGCCCAGGAAGAGGCGGAGCTCGCGCGTCGTCGCCGCCGTCGCCAATCGCTTGTGTTCCAGAAGCGTCGCCAGTCGCTGACGCCGAGCAGCAGCAAAGCCGGTTCAGGCAGCGGGGGCGAAGGCGAGGCACCTAGCAACCGCCAGTACATCAGTGATATGTACTCGACGATCATCAAGATGTCGTCCGAGAACGTGAGTGCTTTTGATGGTCGTGGAGAACATCAATCAGTGATGCGATTGATCGAACTAACGGGTGATGTGATGAATCTTGTGATGTTTGTAGAAAATCAACATCAAGAACACTTGGTCGCTGCACTTGATCGACCACATGGAGGACATTCTGTCGTCGCCACAGTACGTGAACGATTGATTGACGATTGATTGATGTTTAGAGAATTGATTCTGACGCGTTTGGTCTGATTGATGGAGCAGGAAGGAACGTCCAGGGGCCGTCGCTGAAGACTCCAACACGTTCAACTTCCAAAAGGCGAGTTGCACGCTGGACGCGAGTGTCAAGATTTACTCGTACCGAGTGGACGACACGTGGACGTCGTCGTACAAGATCCTGGAGAACCTGTCGCGGTCGGGCGGCGAGAAGCGTGCCGGTACGAGTCGAGTGATGTTGTTTGCAAAGGGTACTTTGGTTCTCACCCATGAGTTTGGTGCGTGATACAGGAAACGATGACGAAGATGGAGAAGGAGAGGACCCAGAGGACGGCGGGGAGGATGGCGAGGGCAACACGCAACGTCGCGGCAAGAAGAAAGGCTCGCGCAAGGCCGGCAGCGCCGCCAAGACGATCGAGAAGAACCTCAACAACATCACGCTCAAGAACTACGAGCTGGATTTTGAGCCGGATCCGCTGTTCCACAAGATGTCGCAGACGTTCGACGAAGGCGGCGCCAAGGGCATGCTGCTCGCGAATCTGAGCGTGTACGACGGCGCCAAGATCCTGCTCAACTCGGCGGATGTGAAGTTGTCTACTCGCAAGACGATGGCGAAGAAAGCAGTCGATGCTGAGGGCGAAGAGAGGGTCGTGGAGGAGGTAACAGCCAAGCCATCAAGCATGATCTCGCTGTCTGCACTCGGCAAGCTATCGTGTCTCTCCAAGGACATCATGGTACGTGAGCGTCATGACTTGAAAGATTCTCCGAGCGTTGTGAACTGATTATTGTGTGTGATCCCTCTGTAGCCGCTGGCAGTGTGCCCTCCTCTCAAGCGACTATACGAGCAGATTGAGGAGATGCGCGACCCAGACATGACCCAGTCCAAGGTCATTCTTCCTGGCTGCGCGTTGACCTTCGCGCCGAGAGTTCGTTCGCATCTCGACGAAATTTCGTTTGTCGATTCGACTTACGGTCTTGACGATGACGAAGCTGCGGCCTCATCGGCGGAAGATGGAGACGCCGCCATGGAAGACGCTTCGGTTTTGGCACCAGTGGAGGAAGGTGACGAAGAAAACACTGCAACGGACGAGAACAACGACGGCGATGATGATGATGACAACAACGAGCCAGCTAACCAGAGCTTTGAATTTGGAGGCGGTGACGACATGGACGTCGAGATGGAAGACGCCAATGCGTCTATCATTACCTCAGTAGACGAGTTGGTGGAGCAAACTGCAGACGACGAGTCGGTGATGAACAGGTCGGCGGTGGAGACTGAAGAGGACGTTGACGTGAACGAGGCGGTTACGGAGCGTCACGTGGATCCAGTCACCGACACAACTGATGGAGCGAAGCCGATGGTTATCAAGAGCGCGGCTGACTACTTCCGCTCCCAGATGCAAGATGACACGGTCAAGAACGAAGAGGATGTCGCGTACTCGCAGCTCATCGAGACGGCACTCATGCGCTCGGTAGTTCTCGAGGCTGACGGTGCTGCAGAAGATGACCAGAACGAATACTCGTACTTCGACGCCAAGCTGCTCAAGAACTGGGCTGGTCCAAGCCACTGGAAGTCGAGAGGAACGCGTAGGATCCCCACTCACATGCTCGCATTTATCGAAGAAGTCGACGGCGACGCGCAGCCAAACGCCAAGGCAAAGCGGGGGCGAAAGGCCCCAGCAAAGAAGACGACGACGGTCTCTGCAGAGAAGCGCTCTCTCATCATCGACTTCATGGCGGATGAACCCGCGGACTTGGCCAAGCTGCTGAAGGCTCCACGCGTTGCTGCAGACGTCGCCATGTCGAAGCTGGTCGTGCGAAAGCAGTTGCAGAAGTCGGCGGACTTGGTCTTCCCAGTGGACGCGCACATCGAGCCGAAGATCTTCTTCCGCCACTTCATGAAGCCGCGTCTGCAGTTGTTCCATCGTCGTGTCCAGCAAGCGCGAGGTGGTGACTCGGTGGAGGAGCCGTTCCTTCCGTCTGCAAGTGAACCTGCTCTTGCGGAGACCGACAACCTGGCGTTCGAGGACAACGACAACTACGGCGGACACGATTTCGGTGGTGGTGGCTACAGCGACGACGATGACAGCGACAACGAACACGACCGAGAAGGCAGTGGCGCGTTCTTAGATCCGGCTAATCTCATCACTGCGGAGCGTGTGGTTGAGAAGATTGACGTGCACTACGAGCGGGTCGCGAAGCGAGTCGATGTGAAGAAGCTGAAGACGAGCATCTGGAGCCACTTGGAGGCGGAGACAGCTATCGCGGGCAAGTCGTCTTCTCGCAAGCGAAACCGTGAGGCAAGTGTGCAGCCAGAGCCAGAGTCGTCGGAAGAGGATGCTGAAGGCACTGATCTCGAGTCGACCACGTCGTTCGACAGTGTCGTTCAAGGAGTCGCTGGCAAGGTATGCTGCAGTTGGGTCACGGATGATGTAGAGAACCTGTGGAGACTGATGTGGGCTATGTGTGTGTTTTAGGTTCCTCCCAACGTGACCGTGTCGTTCTATTTCATCTGCATGCTGCATCTCGCGAACGAAAAGGGATTGCGACTCACAGGCCAAGACGACCTGAGCAACTTCGAGATCAAGAAGGAAGAACCGCTTGGTCGTGACTAAACACTGGTGTCATTTTATGCAAGCCCGGAAGGAGCCCAGGTATGGTTTGGTTTGTAATACATGTCTAACGTAGAACTCTCGAGTTAGTTGCTATCGTGCGGGCCGAAGAACTCGTAGTGGATCTGCTCGGCTGGGACGCCAAGTTCGCCGAGGATGTTGCGGACGTTGACCATGAACGCTGGCGGGCCACAGAAGTAGTAGTGCGCGTCCTTGGACTCGCCCAGGAAGGACTGCAGCACCTGGGTGGTAAGGTGGCCCTTGGCGTCGCCCTCGTCGCTGCCGTCGTACACCGTCTTGACGGTGAAGTTGTCGTGCTCACTCGCGAGCTTCTGGAAGCGTCCGCCCAGCGCCGCGGCCTGTGGGCATCGGCTGCAGTTGACCATGAAGACCTTGTTCGGCACGCTCTTGGTGGCGAGGAACTCGGCCATGGACGACATTGGCGTGATGCCGATGCCGCCGCTGAGGAGCACGATCGGCTTGTCGTGGGTCACGTCCAAGAAGAAGTCACCCGACGGCACGGTCATCTTGATGATGTCGCCTTCCTTGACGTCTTCGTGGAGGTAGGTGGAGACCTTGCCCATAGGGCAGCCAGTGGCCATCGGACCTTCCTTCTTCACGGTGATGCGGTACTCGTTCTGGCCAGGCGCGTTCGACAGCGAGTAGTTGCGCTGCGTGGTCATCTGCGGCGTCTCGACGCGGATGCCGATGTACTGGCCAGGCAGGAAGCCCAGGATGGCCTTGCCGTCCTTTGGCTTGAGGTGGAAGGACACGGCCTCGCTCGACTCGGTGACCTTCTTGGCCACGACGAAGTCGCGCCACCCTTCCCAACCGCCTGGCAACGCGCCCTTCTCCTCGCGGAGCTCACGCTCGCGGTTGATGAAGATGTCAGCCAGCACCTGGTAACCTTCGCCCCAGGCGCCGATGATCTCGGGCGTGGCGGCGTCACCGAGCACTTGCTTGATGGCGGCGAGGAGGTTCTCGCCGACGACTGGGTAGTGCTCTGGCAGGATGTGGAGCGACACGTGCTTCTCAGCGATGCGCTCGACCGCAGGACCAAGCGCGCCGAGGTTGTCGATGTTCTGGGCGTACGCCAGCACGGACTGGGCGAGCGCCTGAGGCTGGCGAGCGACCTTGTCGCCTGGCAGCTTGATCTGGTGGGTTGGGTTGAAGAGCTCACTGACCTTCGGGTTGTTGGGCAGCATGCGCTGGTACATGGCCGACGTGATGGAGTAGCCGTGAGCCGCGAGCACAGGCGCCGTGGACTTGATGATGGCAATGGTGGAAGGTTTGAGGAGCGCCATGGCGAAGGAGGTTGCTTGGGGGAGCTGGAGGAGGAACAGGGCTTGAGCTGGAGAAGCCAGATTGTGGAATGACCACAGAGGAAGAGATGGCTCGCTGACGGCCCTGGCGCGCGAAGGGCACCAACAGCGTCAGAGTAATATCCTGGCTCATAGTACGGGCTCCAAGGGCGAGCTGGTGGTCCATTACATGATGAATTTCGGATCACTCATTCGTGCAGGCCTGGGTCACAGACATGCGCCGTTCAGGTGGTGCGCCGTGTACGTGTATGGTCAGCGCGGCTCCAAAGCAGCGCAGGCCCGCACTGGCTGTGAACCTGCCAGGGAGGAGGGCGTTGCAAAGAGACGTTGTTGCCGCAAGCCATGGGATGCTTCAGGGATGCGTCTGCTCAGGGGCAACAGCCGTGAAAGACTCACGGAGACTTGCAGACTGCATGTTGCAGTGGAGTGAGTGACTGAGACAGCCCATCTCCGACCTCCAAAAATGAGTGATCCGAAATGTATCGTCCTATCATTGGCTATAATTATGAATAAATTGCTATGATTGGTTAAAACAGGAAACTCGAGTGAGTAATCCGGAAATAGAACGCCCTTTTCTTTGCTGCAGACTCCGAACAGAGCCAACGCCGCCAAACGGATCTGGTGAGACAAAGAGCTCAAGGGCTCCTCCACGGCAACGGCCGCTCTGTATCTTCGCCGATTACGGGAGCACAAGTCCCAACCCACAAGAACAATAATTGGCTCGAGAGGAAAGTGCGGTCCTTAGAAGCCCCTAATGGAGAGCTTCAACGGTGAACACGGGCGGTGTGGTAAAATAATAAATCCAGGAGTTTCAAAGCATACGGTTGCGTCCGTTGCCATACCGGCGCCTTCGTACAAAAGCAAGAGGCGTTTACATTCGCCACCCTCGCTTCGTTGAAGAGACATCGTTTGACGCAGAGGCGGTGTCGCCGTTGTCGCTCTCCTCGCTGAGCAGTCCGACCTGTTCTGGTGGTGGTGGCGCGTACAAATCTCGGGCCTGGACGCGCGCAAACACCTTCTTGCTCTTGCTGGTCGACGCTCCTGGCTTGAAAGGCGTCGGCAGCACCACGGGCATCACTTCATTGAAATCACGCATCGCGTCTTCAATAGCAAGGTGGTCTGCCAGGAGGCTTGTGCGTTGTGCTGGCGACGAGTACCCGACGTAAGGCTTGTACGGGAACGCGTGGTGGTGGGCAAGCGCGACAAAGCACATCTCAAAGCAGATGAGCAGGTTGTTGATGCCCGTCGTGACGTTTTCCACACTCCAGGATCCGATTTCGTGGATGATCTGGAAGCGAGAGAGGAACGCGAGCACGACACTCTGCCAGAACGACATGAACAGCACGGCCTTGATGCACAGGAACTTTGGCACGGGGTTGTACGGCTTGAGCTGCTTGCCCAGCGCCAGGTAGAACAACACGAGGTAGTAGAACGCGTATGTGATGGAGCAGTTGACCACAAGGCTCGTATAAAGATAGCCCTTCTTCATGCTGAAGTTGCCTTGGTCGTAGACGCCATTGATTTCCAAGAGGATCGCTACAAACGCCATGAGTGGTTTGAGCACCACGAACTGCATGGTTGCCATCTTGCAGTCACGTAGAAAGACAGGACCCATGTGAATGGGCTCGCTCCAGCGGCTGAAAGGCCACGGGTGGTGGAGATCCGGCAAGCCGCGTAAGAGCTGCTCAAGCGACCAGTCAGCTACGGTGGTTAACTATGAGAGAAAGACTGCGCGTACGCACCTGTAGAACCTTCTCGTTGCTGCCGTCACCCAAGTATGCGATCATGAGCGCCAGGAAGAGGTAAATGACGTAGCCTTCGTAGGAATCGCGTAGTAAATCCAGAAACAACGCCGAATCCTGCACAAAACAAACAGTAAGAAATTCAGCATAACCACGGACCCAAAGCATCACTAACAAGGCCTTCAACTTGCCTTGAATCGTAGTGACAGCCACGAATCGGTCGCGTAGATCGGCACCATCCACAGAATGCCCACGATCTAAGTATCAAAAGTCCACTTATTAGCGTTCAATTCATTTAGCAAGCATTCAAACCAAGTACTACCGTACCTTGCTCTGGACGATCGGCTTGGTGAAGTTGTGGACGTGGCCTCGGATGAGATTGACGGACGCGATCACCGCGACGGCCACGAACAGCCCAGCGACGATCCAGATCACGTACTGCACCAGCGCCTCGGCGTCGGCGTCGTCGTCCACGCCGTTGCGGTCCGTCGCCTTGTCATCATCATCCCCCCACGTCGCGGGAATGGTGGCGTCACTGAGTAGGCTCTCTGCAGGCATGCTGCGCTGTGTTTTCCAGTGCTTTGTGCGTGTTGCTAGGCGTTTAGATAGTCCGCGCGTCGGTCCACGTCCATGGAAGAGCTCTTCGTCTGAGCAGCTCCTATGAGTATCTATCTCACCAGGCAAAGAAAAGAATCGGCCTTTTGGATCTGACCCCACATCTGAGTCTGACCTGCACCAAAAACGGCAAAACAATAAACCTAATTCCAAATATAGGTTTGAAAATCCTAAACATCTTTATTCAGATTGGGTCCAATGCGTAAACAACGGGTAATCACGTTCCCAATAGAAACCCATTTCTATCTTCTCCATGAAGAGTGACGGCCTTTCTGAAGTGAGTGATGATCTCTATATTGTGGCCTGTCGGCGTGGATGCGCACTGTCGAATCCGCAGTATCTAATCGCAGCATTTTCGCCATGATGCTCGCTCGTCTTCCACGTCTACCACGGCAGTCGCTCATGCGTTCAGCTTCACGACCTCATGCTCTCTTCGTGCCTGCATCACAGCGCTTCCTGTCGAGTTTCCCGTCCCAAAATGACCTCCGGACACGACGCTCCCCGCTCTCTACGACCTCCGCGTTTCTCGTCGCTAGCAAGCCGATGCAAACGCCTTCTTCCAGCCCACTGGGCCTACGCGTGCACTGCATCCATCCCTCGCTGTCATCTCCATTGGGCCCGTTTCAAGTGCGCTCGTTCTCGCGTCGTGCCGGTCGTAACCCGTGGGAAGACTTCTACAACTCCTCCCCACGAAGCGGTGGTTGGATCGACACCGTCAAGACTGGCGCTTTGCTAGCCGTCGGAGCTGGCGCTGTCTTTGCCGCTGCTTCTGGTATGTTTTGCTTTGGCGTCTTGTATAGTGAGCATGGTACTGACCTATTCGTTGTGTACTAGTGGGCTTTGGCTTCATCGTGTTTGGTGCGGCTGGCTACGGCGTCTACTCGCTGTACCGCAAGTTCTTCGCGCCGTACCGATCCAACGACCCATTCGGCTCTGTCCAAGCAGACATCGACCGCGTTTTCAACCAGCGCAAGTCCACGACGACTCGCTCTTCGCCCTCCAGTGCTAGTGACCTGGACGGACTGGTCGAAGGACTGCCCTTCATGGTGCGAGGTCTCGTGAAGACGCTCTTCTCTTTTGCTGGCGGTGCCATGAAGAGCTCCATGGCTCGTGCCGGAGAGCTCCGTCGAGTGGCAAACGAGCACTTGCGTGACAACAGCCGTATCACGAGCCAGTTGGGCGGCGATGTGAGCATCTCGACGCCACAGAACTGGATGGAGTACAGTACGTGTTGCTTCAGTCTGTCCTCCCTGTTGCCTGTCCTCAGAACTTACTAACTGACGCTCTGCCTTTTAATGCAGCTGTGAACGGAGCCGGCCGAGTGGAAGCTGTATTTCCTATCGTCGGTGAGGGCTTTACGCAGGCTCAAGTGACGGCCAAGGCTTCGGTCGATTCGAATGGAGGTCTTCAGCTGCAAGAGCTCAAATGTACGTTAGCTTCAGTTGATGGATTTGTCTAATCAAACGGCTCACACAAATGTTCTACTCTGTTGGCTAGACCACAACGTTCGCTCGGGAGAAGTGATCGATTTGCTGCGAGACGGCCCTGTGTCCGGGTCCAGAAAGCGCGTCGTTGAGGCTGAGTACGTCGACCTTGACGATCGCAAGTGATCCGACAACGAAAATTAAGAGAGAGGCTTCTTCGAGGACAAGAGCAGTTTTGATTTGGTTTTACTTTCGGTACCTTCCATGCTGTCGCACTTAGCTCTGAAGCAGACGCTGGGCCATCGGGAAGGAGCCGAGGTGCTTGACCTCACACACATTGGCCTGGAGCTTCTCCACGGCAGCGCGGACATTTTCATCTTCGAAGTGGCCGACGATCTCAAGGAAAAAGTCGTATCCATCGCCCTCCAGGCGGTAGATCGACTCCAGGCACGACAAGTTCACGCCGTGGAGCTTCCAGACTTCGAGCGCCGACAGCAGCGAGCCGACTTCGTGCTTGATCTCCATGCTCAGACACGACTTGTCCTGGCCGGTGGACGGAGGGCATCGCTTGGCAATGACGAGGAAACGCAGCGTGTTGCCTCCGGTGGCCGTGGGCTTGGGCCATGTCGTGGTAGCGAGCGCGTTCGACACATCCAGCACCTCGAGTTTGTGGGCGACGGCCGCACCGGCCGTGGTGATAGCGACCGAGATCACGTCGTCGGCCGCGACACTCGCCTTCTGAGCAGCGACGGTGACACTAGCGACGGTGATCAAGCGCGCGCTTGGCCAGCACTGCTCCACGTGGGTCAGTAGCGCACCGTCCACGTCGTTGGGCACATACACGGCCGCGACGTCACCCGTCTTGACGCTATCCTTGGACTTGGCCGCAAACGTGAACGTCTTGGTGATGACGATCTCAGCCGCGACCTTGAGTGAGCTGCGCAAGAGCTGGGCTTGAGTCTCCTTGAGCATGCCGAGCTGCGAGTCCTCAATCGGCACGACGCCGTACGCCGTCTTGTTGGCCGCCACGTCTTCAAACACCTTGCTCACTGAATCGCGAGCCACGAAGTGCTCCGCTGGCAGCGACGTCTGCGAGGGACTGCCCGCCGAGTCACCACTGAAGTAGTTCTCGGCCGCGATCCAGCAGAACGAGCCGTTCACACCGGCAAGCGAAATGGACGGATGCGAGAGACGCTGCAGCAAGTACATGACCTGCACTTCCTTGGTCAGCGGCATCACAAAGTCGCGGTAGAGGTCCGAAATGAGCTGAGGGTCGACCTTGAGGTCCTGCGTGTCGACCGAGTTCTCGTGGATGTCCTGGCCGTACGTGGACGCCTTCAATCGCACGCGCTGGAGCACCTTGTCCTCCACGACCATGTTGGTGAGTGCATCCATGATGCCCTGAGCGTCGTTGTCCTGGATCAGCTTAGTGTACTTCTCACGCTCCGCCTGGAACTTGGCTTCGGCGATGAACTTGCCGAAGTGGATGCGCTTGCTCAGCGCCTGCAAAACGGCGATGTCGGCCGTCGCGGACGAGCCAAACTATAGTCGTAAAGAGTCATAAACGCCAGTTAGTTGCATGTCCTAATAGCGGCAACACTCGCGATGATAGAGGACGCGTACCGAGGTCGAGTCGCTCTTGTCCTCGGTGATGCCCGGCAGGATCTTGGCCAGGTACACGCTCATGATCTGGTCGTTGATGTTGATGCGGTTCGGGTTGAGCACCTGCGGGTAGCTGATGCTGGGCAGGATGGGCTCTGGCAGCAAGTGCGGGTAGAACGCGTTCTCATCCGGCGACGTGTAGCGGCGGTTGAGCGCGTGGAGCTTCTCCGTCTCGCTGAACATGAAGTCCTACGCAGTGAAAGGAGCCAAGTCGATGGGATTAGAAACTCCAATGACAACATGAAGAAAGTACACGCCAAACGCACCAGGAAGCTGCCCGTGAAGGAGTCGTACTTGCCCTTGAGGCCACCAAACGCGACGCTGCCACTGCAAGGCGGCAAGAACGACTGAGTAATCCATCCATCAAGCCAATAGTAGCTCCTCTTATCCACCAGACCACGTACGGTTCATTGCGCTTGATGTAGATGTCGCGGTTGCGCGAAAACTGCGCGCGCTCGATCAGCGCAAAGATGATGGTTTCCTCCTGGCTGCAGATCCACACAGAAGCCCGCAGATAATGGATGCGCATGCGCATTCGCCTTTCCTCAGCACTTTATCACGATGACGGGGCATGTATGGCAGCAAGAAGCTACGCACCGGATGAGCACGTTGCGGAAGTCATCCAGACGCACGGGCTTGATGGGGTCTGCGAAGACCACGGCATGGGAGCTCTGCATTGTCGCTGCTTGATGGATGCCGCTGATGCTTGTGCTGTTCTCTCTGTTGAGATCCGTAGCTCTTTGTCTGTGGGCTCTCGATCTGAACCAAGTTGCCGTTTCCTGCTGATGAGATGCGATGGGCATTTGCGCAAACCGCTTCATTTTCAGCCAATTACCAACCCATATTTGCTTCGAAACTTCATTGATTAGATGAAAATTTGTAATGTTTGATGTCATAGCTTTGAGGTGGAATGGAAATAGTGACATTGCCTGTGGCGTCGTGGATGGAAAAAAATCTAGCGGCTATGATGCGCGATGTCTTTATTCGTGCTCCGTCTCCGTGAGAGAGACGGCATGCTTAGTAACGACGACGCTTCATCCTGTAGAACACGCAAAGTCACAACAGGCATTAGTTGTAGCTCCACGATGACGAGTAGAAGTCGAGTTGGCAACGTACTGGAACTTCTTCGTTGGGAAGCCCGTAGGGTCCTCGCGGACGAGCTCCTGGGTCTCCTGCATGGTCTCCGGCAGTCGCAGACCGCGTTCCACACGCTTGACGAGCCACATGCGCAGCGCGTGGAGCTGCTCGTAGTTGCGCAGCATGTTGTTGATCTCTTCCGGCGACTAGACAATAATCATCCACACACCTAAGTGAGACCTTGAACACATCGTGTCCTGTGCAATCGGATTGTACGTACGTGGCCAGATTTTTCCGAGATGATGCGCTTGGCCTTGCCGGTGATCAGACGCGGGTTCTCACGGAGCTCAGGCTGTGGAAACACAACAAGGGCACTCAGTCTTTTTAGTCTACTGCGTCCAACAACGTGACTTCTGAACGTACCTCAATGTGCTCCACGATCTTCAAGAACGCCTTGATCTGCTGCACGGCAGTCTATTGAAAACATCGCACAGAATCATGCGTCAGCGTCGTATCAGCAGTAAACGACAAGAAACAAAGTCCACAAACCATCTCGTTCACGCCAGGAATGTACGACTTCCAGCCGTTGAGACCCGCCATCTCGGCGTTTTTCTGTTTTGCCACAAGCACAAACGTGAGTTTGACTTAGCTACATACGCGTGGAGGTGATAATCAGCTCAGCTGCCGCACCTGGAGCTGCTCGGCGAACGAGTCCAAGTCGAACTTGGTGCTGTGGGCCAAGTCGTTTACCTGCTCACGGTAGGCCTCGGCTGTTGAACACCACATAGAACGAGTCAGCTTAACATATCCAACAGACTACATGGAGTTGCAATTGCCACTGTGCAACGCACCCTGCTTGACGTCGTTGCGCTCCTGCATCTTGTTGGTGACAGTGTCCCGGATGCCTCCGAACAGACTCATGTTGCGCGTCTGCTGCATGCGCGACGCAACAGTGAGCTGCGTGGCCGAGCCATTCTGAACGAGTGCGCGAATAGGCGCAGCGCGGCGCGCGGCCTGCGAGGCGCACGCGCGCACGATCGATCCGCGGATGAGGGCCACCATGGTCGTCTTCTTTATCAGCCAGTGCGTTGGGGATTCTTGGTCACACGAAATGCGCACCAGCAAAACGAACTTAACGGACACTGCGTACTTAATTCAGAAAGATATTGAAATAGATTATCTATCGTGAGCAAGATGGCTACACTTTCGGAGGAGCTCATGAGCGGCCATGAGAGTTTCATGGTGAAATCGCTCAAGACAGGCAAATGCAATAAAGGATGAAGTCGATGAGAATGCAAATGAAGGATGGATCGATAGTGGTGTGAATGCTGCGTTTGACAAAAATGCATTCGCATATGTATATTCGATTGTGTTCTTTTTTCTGCTTTTGTGTGCGCACGACGTGAAGCCGCTTGCTTTTTCCTCCTTTTTGTTTTGTTTTCGAGCGCGTTTTCTGCTTTTTCTGGCATGCAAGAGATAGATGAGAATAAAATAAATGCACCGCGGGCTCGCAGTCTCCGGGGCGAGGCAGAAGCATCGAGTCGACTAGCAATCCACGCCTGCGCGCTGCAAGCGAGAACCCAGCGACACGAGAACTTCCTCTATCCGCCCCCTCCACCACGACCTACGTCTTCGACACGACTGGAGCACGACAAGTCGTGAGCGCTGCGCATCCGAAGAAGAGCTGCCGGACGAGCGACGATGGGTGGAGCCGTCGCGAGCCGAGCGGGTGGCACACAGAGAGAAAACTGGAGAGGCGGTCGTGTTGTCATCTCTTCCCATTGATTACGGTTATAACCAACTTCTCAAAAGAGATGCCTTCTTCTTCGTCTTCCATAAGCAAAGTCGCCCTTGCCCGATTCTCTCCGTGTTGCCTTCGCCCGACTCACCAACGTCTCTCCCAAGCGCGACAAGCCGTATCACCCTCCTCGAACGACAACACACATGACGCCACTAGACACTTAGGTCGAGTGGGCCTCCAAGACCTGGATGGCCTCTGAGATCTTGGCCTCCAACGCCTCAGGGCTCTCCAGCAGGTGGAGCAGCTCGCCGTTGTCCATCTCGAGGAGCATACCCGTGATCTTACCGGCCAGGTCAGGCTGGTGACGGTGGATCAATGGGTAGAGACGCTCGCCGATCATGTTCTTCTGGGCCTCTGGCGAGGCGGCAGCGAGGGCAGCCGAGGTCAATGGCTCAAGGCCGGTTGGCACTGGGGCAGCCGGTGGGAGCACACCAGGAGCTGGGGCGCCTGGGGCAACACCCTCAGGGCGTGGCTGGTTGCGCACGTTCGCCGTGTACTTGAAGTTGCGACGGTTCACTGGGGCACCTGGCTGTGGGCCGGCTGGGCCTGGACCCTGGCGACGACCGCGTGGCTGGCCACGGCCCTGCTGCATTGGCATAGCGTAGCCTGGAATGTAGCCTGGGCCTGGCGCTGGGGCACCTGGAGCGCGGGCACCGTAAGGCACTGGGCCACGTGGGTGCATGCCACGCGGGATCATCTGCTGTGGGTACATGAAACCCTGACGAGCCTGCGGTGGAAGCTGACCTGGCTGGCCGTAGAACATAGGCGCAGCGCCGTACATTGGTGGCTGGCCAAGCGGCATGCCACGGCCGATGAGGCCGACACGCTGAGCGTGCTGGGCCTCAAGCTGGGCGCGACGGACCTCCTTGCGCTGAGCGAGCGCGACGTACACTGGCTTGCCCGAGATGAGCTTGCCGTTCATCTCAGCGACGGCCTTGTTGGCCTCGTCCGGGGTGGCGAAGCACACGAAGCCGAAGCCACGCGAGAGTCCAGCAGGGTCACGCATGATGCGCGACGACGTGATCGAGCCGTAGGCACCGAACGCCTCACGGAGCTCCTCGTCCGAGAGCTGGTCGTCCAAGTTCTTGACGTACAGGTTCACGCCCTGGTACTTGTTGAGGCGCTCGATCTTGAGCTGCTCGAACTTGTTGCGGAGCTCACGCTCACGCTCCGAGCGCTTCTGCGCGCGGCCGACGTACATCTCGATGTCCGAGCCGTCACCGTTCTTGTAGACCTTGTTGTTCAGGTTCTCAACGGCACCGTGGGCACCATCCGAGGTCTCGTAGTTGACGAAACCGAAGCCCTTGTGGGTCTCGGCACCGGCGTCCTTCATGATCACGGCGCTCGAGATCGGTCCGAATGGCTCGAACTCCTTGCGCAGGTCCTCGTCGCTCCACTGCGATGGGATGTTCTTCACGTAGCAGTTGGTCCACTCGTCAATGTCTGGGCGGTCGGTACGCTTCTGGAAGGCGCCGACGAAGACCTCCTGGCCGGCGATGAGCATGCCGTTGATCTTGGCGATGGCCTCGTTGGCGGCCTCCTGGGTCTCGTAGTGCACGTAGCCGTAGCCCTTGGAGTCGCCGTTGTAGTCAAGCGCGACCTTGCACGACAGGATGTTGCCGAACAGCGAGAACGTGTCGTACAGCGCCTTGTTGTCGATCGACGTGTCGAGGTTCTTGACGAAGATGTTGCCGACGCCCGACTTGCGCAGCGATGGGTCGCGCTGCGACCACATGATGCGGCACGGCACGCCCTTGATGCTGGTGAAGTTCATCGTGTCCAGCGCGCGCTCGGCATCCGCCACGTTGTGGAAGTTGACGTACGCGTAGCCCAACGAGCGACGGGTGACGGCGTCACGGCACACACGGATCGACGCGACCGGACCCACGGCGTTGAAGATCTCGAACAGCAGCGCCTAGATCGAGGGAACCCATCGTGAGCCACTCCATCATTCGCAGCAGACCGTTGACAAAGACTACAATCGCGGGCTTACCTCCGTCACCTCCGGGTGGATGTCACCGACGTAGAGCGACGCCGTCTGGAACGGCTGCGCAGCGGCCGTGGCCGTGGCCGCGGTAGCCGCTGGGCTGCTGGTAGGAGAGGTCGCCGAGTTCGCCATGACTAGAAGAGCACACACAGAGACAACAGTCAGCATCCATCCGCAACAGCCACTGGATTCCATTTCCGCTCAACCGCCGCCCACGAGTTGCACCGCCCGATCCGCAGCCACAGACAGACGCATTGCTGCATCCACTTGCGCTGCACACCACACAATTCTCATGCGCACATACTCGACGACGGCGGTGGCTTCCATGCAGGTTGCAGTTGTTGGTACATACTCGTTGGTGTTTTTTTTGTTGGAGAGAGGTCAAAAAGCGGAGGGCGCTTTTTATTGACTTTTTTTTCTTTTTACTGGAAGAGAAGAAAAAAAGAGAGAATGACCCGGGCTGGGCATTGGACGGCAACGTTGGCCGCGGTGTCGGTGCTGTTGCGGCCAAGCAAGCATGGCCGACACATCAGCGGAAAACAAAACGCGGACGGATCCGTAAGCTAACCGATAGGCCGGTCTGTTATGATACCAGGCGGTCATTTATCGGGTTTGAAAAGTGGATATATTTCCGGCGGACGGATGGAAGGGTACAAGGTGTAGGGCTGGCGGATCTGGTCAAAGATTGCGGTTTTCGCAAAGCAAGTTCGGGTGGCTCTTGGCCCCAGAGGATTCTCCACCAGTCAAATTGCGGACGCGCCTTGACCACCAACCGTTTGAACGGTGACGCAAAAATACGACGCGATGATTGGCAGAAAATAAAACTGAGTGTAACTTTTCGATTTGTCGCATTCTGGTTGGTTGAATTTGAACGTACGGCGGTTGGTCAACCCAGGTGGAGAAAGATCCTCACGAGAATTGAAGAGTCACCAACGCAAGTTGAAGTGATGAGAGCTCTTCGAAGAAATGGCTGGTGCACAGGGCATTCTCGGGCTTGCAGTGCACCGAGAACAAGAACAAGACGAGACGGAAGTTCTAGTGGCACGTGGCAACGTCGGCGTCTATTCGCTCAAAATTTGGGAGGCGAGACGTTCGGATATTCGCTCGAGTTCAGCTTCAACAGCGTTTCTGCCGTTGGGCGACGGGCTTTCCTTGCTCAACACCTCGGTGTCGTACTGGGATGTGAGCGCAGTGGTGTAGCCGCTCTTGAACAGCTCGTCATAGAAGCGTTTGAACTTTCCCTGCATGGATGGATGTTGGTCAGTGATGATTCAATGAAAGCGTGACGACAGTTTGACGTACGCTGATACGGTCGGCACACACAGTCAGCACTGGTTTGCCTGTCGCGATTGCTTCTGTTGTCATGGAGATAGAGTCTGGCGTCGTCACGATTGCGGTTGCGTAGTGCAGCATGGCCTCGAACGGATTTGGTCCTTCACCGCTCCAAATGTACAGCTCATCTTTCCCTTGGAGCTCACTTCTTAGCCGCTCTTCGATCAGCTTCCTCACCTATCATGCAAGAAGAATCGATACCTCAGTTAACCAAACCGCTCTGAACATCCAAGTTCATGCTAAATACCTTGGTCGGAGTCCGGCGGGAGAAGGTCACCAAAAGTGAGCCACACTGTCGATATTCGCGGACTAGCCGGAGCACTTGCTCAACCATCTCCCCCGCATTCGACTCGGAGAAGGAAAAGCCCCGACATGGGCCACCAATGAGCCAAGCGACTCGCATCTCCTTGCTGTTGACGTATGGTTCAACTACTGGCTGCCACTCCTTGCTCGTCTGCTTCAAAGCGTTCAGGTCGATGGCGCAAACTGTCCCAAGTGTAAGGTGGACGTTGGCGAGAGGCTTCGCCAATGCGCTTGAGACAAAATCGTGCCTTGGCGAGATCACGGCGTCAAAAAGGCGAAGTGGGACGCGAGGATGCTGGATCTGGATGTTGAACACGCTGTTTGGCGACGCAGAGGCCCACGGCTGCTTCAGCGCCGCGCACAACGACACAGTCGTTCGCCCGCATCCGATCACGACACGCTTTCTTGAGTCAGTCGCATCCTCACCGAGAAGCGCACGCCTCTGCTCGTTGGAGACATCGTAGCCAAAGAATGGGTCGCGTAGCATACGCGCCGCAAGGAGCTGCAGAGTTGGTGGGAGCTTCTGGTAGACGGCGCCATCCAGAAATGGCACACGAATGAGCTCGACGGTGTCGTCGTCTCGTTCCTTGACATGTGAACCACAGCCTGGAAGCGCACGAGCACGGCGCAAATGCGTACGAAGACGCTCGCTTAAGGCGAGCGCTTGCTTCTCCGCGCCAGCAGCTCCATTGCCGAGCACGAGGATACGCACCCCACGACGCATGAACACTTTTTGGAGTTTCGTGCACCGAGATGTCACTTAACCGAAACTTAGTCCATTCAATGGCGAATGTCACAAACGACCATGAGTGCGACCACCTCAAGCGAAATTCACTGAATGCATTTGATTGGACACTTTGCGAGCAATCCTGTGTGAAAAAGGCAACTACATGCAAAAGAAATAGAGGCAGCTATGTGTGGAAGCCATCGTCATGAGACGAGGGTGAAGATGAAACGCGGAAGAGATGGTTTACTCGACGTCCTCATCGTCATCCTCGCTCTCCTCCTCTGCGTTCTCGAGCCACTCGACGAACGGCTTGAGCAGAGCAGCGAGCTTGGCCGACTGGTCCTCGTTCACCTCCCAGTGCGCGAACTGCTTGCGGGCAGTGGCCCAGGCCACGAGCGTCTCCTCCTCGAGGAGATCTTCGTCGTACAGAAGCTTGAGCACGACAGGGTACGACGACAGGAGCTCCGGGTGGTCGACGGCGCAGAAGTGCTCAGTCAAAGCGATCAACTGGTTCTGAGCGTGCACGCCGACGACGATCTTCTCGAGCACAGGCGCGTACTTGGCGACCTGGTTGCTCGAGAGGATCGCCTTGGTGAAGGCGGCCGAGAAGAAGATCACAAGACGGTCGTTGATCGGAAGAGCAGCGTAAGTCTGCTGACGGCAGAGCTCCTCGAAGATCTCACCCTCCGAGTGGCTCTCCGACAGGAAGCGCTTGAGGTTTTCGACAGCCGACTCGATGGCATTCTCGTCATCCACAGCCAGGTTGTCAAGGGTGGCAACAACGTCATCGTCGTCCTCCTCCTCAGCGCGAGCAGCATCAGCGGCCATGGCAGCGCGGGCAGCGACCTCGATAGCCTCGGCCTCAGCAGCACGCGCGGCCACGGCCTCAGGAGAAAGATCCGTGTGCCATTCGACGTCGTCATCGCTGCCATCGTCGCTCTCGCTCTTGGTCTTCTTCTCCTTCTTCTCCTTCTTTTCCTTCTTCTCCTTCTTGTCCTTGCCGTCCTTGTCCTTCTTTTCCTTCTTCTCCTTCTTCTCCTTGCCCTCCTTTCCTTCCTTGTCCTTCTTCTCCTTCTTTTCCTTCTTCTCCTTCGGGGCCGACTCTTCCTTCTCTGGCTCGTCGTCGCCCTTCTTCTTGGCGGCCTTGTCCTTCTTCTTCTTGTCCTTGTCGTCGCCGGCGTTCTTCTTCTTGAGCGCCGTGTGCTCCTTGTGGATGAACGTCGTGAGCTTGTGGTGCATGTCCACTGGCTCAACGGCGCCACAGGCGTAGCACTTGTGGAAGATCATCTGGCCCTTGAACTTGTACTTGGTCTCTGGGAGACGGCACTGCGGGCACAGCACGAAGCCTTCAATGTACTTGTGCAGGTGCGTCTGCATCAAGCTTGCATCGAAGGCGCCGTTGACGATCGCACGGTCGTTCTTGTCGTCGTACTTGGACTGCGCGCCCAGTTCGATACCGAAGAACTTGCAGACTTCGGCAGTCGAACGGTGGAGCGACAGCGCAATGTCGGCGCAGTTGACCACGAGCGTCTTGATGCCGTTGCCACGGCCTTCGATCTTCGCGAGCAGACGCGGCATCTTGTAGCGGTACTCCGGGTCGTCAACCGCCTGGGTTCCGGCAATGTTCATGAGCGACATGGTGGTGGCGGGTGGGTGGTGATTCTTCTAGCTTCTCCGTTGCTGGTAGTTGTGGTAGTGGCGAGCACAGCGGTGTATTATAAATCCGGCTGCGTCTTCCGCTTGTCGAGTATCGAGCTACTCGTATTCTTTTTTCTTCTCCACGTTGAACTCTTCGTTTCCAACTGAGGCCAAGTAAACGACTGAATTTTCAAACGCATGCACCGCGGAACCGCTTGGGGGATCTCCACACTGCTCGGGGGGTCGCTTGGGGTGCGCCGGAGCTCTTGCTGCAAGAACTGAGACTGGAACGGGGGGAAGCGGAGGCTCTCGCGTGTGAAGAGCGTGCGCTGGACGGTGGCTGGGGAAGGTCTCTCGCGACGGAGGCGTGCGACCGGGGCTGTGTCTCTTTTCAGAAGTGTGAGGATGATGGAGCCACACAGACCACGGCTCCGAGCCTGTTCAGGTGTTTCAAGTGGCGCGCGCGGCCAGGAAACGAGCAGGTCCGTTGATTGATTGGTCTGTTTTTGGCTCGGCAGTGCGACGCGAGAGGCCACATCGCCTCTCCCAACGTTCAGGCTGACACAGGTTGATAAACTAGAGCAGGTCACTCCTCCTCACCGGTTTCGATAGTGTGGGCCACATGAATTCTCTCCCGCCTGAATCTGCGGAAGAGACCAACACTCTCGGTTCTGTTACGCCACGAGTCCCACGTGTGGGATGGTCCACCAAGCACAATCCACTGATTTTGAGTAAACATATATCGGGAATTGGAGGTTTTATATGTTGCATCAGAATCTGGTTGAGGCGGAACCAGATCTGACTCCACAGTGTCAACCCACCAAAGCCCCTGCCAGTCAAGACGAAAAAGCGAACGACGATGGCGAACATTTGGGTGAGCGCGAGCGACGGCGACGTGGATGCGGTGAAGAACTTCCTTGCTAGTGGTGGCGATGCGAATGCTAAGGATGAATACGGTTACACTCCTCTGTACGTGCCCCGAAATTCAAGCGTTTGCGTTGAAGCTATGGCTAACAAATGACTGCGATGCTCCTCCAGGCAAGCGGCCGTGAGCTACAACCACGTCGAGTTGGCGCAGCTTCTGATCGCCAGCGGCGCTAGCGCGACGCTTGGTACGTCTTCTTAAAAATATTCTGCATCAACCCATTGCGTTGTAAGCTGACGCCGTGGTCCTGTTGATATGTAGCTGACCACGACCTCGATACGCCGCTGCACCGTGCGGAAACTGTCGAAATTGCCAAGTTTCTTCTTACCAACGGCGCTGTGCTGAACGCACGCAACTCCGAAGGACTGACCGTACGTGTTTCTTCTTTTGAACCTTTGGTCGGTGGTGAATAATGGAATCACTCACATCGCTGTTGGGTTGGATTGTAGCCATTTGACGTCGCGATCGAAGAGGAACACACCGAGCTCATTGCAATGTACGAAGCGCTTGGTGCCGAGAAGACGAACCGCCAGGACGAAGACGAAGAGCCACAGGAATGGGACATCAACATGCAGGATATGCAGGAATAAGTAGTGGCCAGGAGCCGCGTCAAATAGACACAACCTTGGATGGCTTACAGGTGTGGTGTAGGCCCTTCTACCTTTCCACACGAGGAGCATCGAGTCAGTCGCAGGCATACGACGACACCCATGCTCAAGTTCGTCATTGGGTTACACGTGGGGTTACACTCCACCAATTTCGAATCTTTCTATTTCAGTACATTTGTCAAAAAGGAGTGATGGTCAGGTTTGGTGAGGCGCGAGCTGAAGAATTTCAAATTTCGCATCAGACTCCAGCTTCGAGGGCTCCGCAATCGGCGACGAAAATGGTGGACGCGCAGGAGATCTACCGCCGCTTCTGCGCGACTCCGCTGCGTCTACGCAACAAGCCGACGCCGCCGCCGTCTTCTTCTTCGTCCACGGGTTCCGACGAGTCTTCTGTGGTAGCGCAGCACCCGGAACTGCCGCCGCAAACGCCCAATTACCGAGCGCAAACGCCGCTCAAGACCGCGACGAAGGAAGACGTCGAGCGCCTTAATGACCAGATTGAAGTCGAATGCCGAGTGGAAGACTTCGTGACGCCCAAGAAAGCCTACAGCCAGACGCCTGTGCGGTCGGCCGCCAAGGTTGGACAGGCCAATGTGGCCGCAAGGACGACGACCGCAGCGGCAATCAAGAGTAATACGACGAATGAGAGACCGCGAGTGGGGAAACCAGAGGCAATTCCTGAGCCAGTCGCGCGAAAAGAGGAGACGGATGCGGTCAGCAGGAAGCAGAAGCGCGTGATGCGCGCTGTGGCGATCGTGAACAGCAATACAGGCGGCATTTGTGTGGACACGCCCACGAAGGCGCTCGCGCCTCCCAAGCGCAGTCGTAAATCGACGCGTCAGCAGCCGCAGAAGTCGCCCCCGAAGCCGCTGGTTGTGGTGAACAGTCCGGTGCGTGATGCGAATGATGACGAGAAGTCGCTGGCGGTGACGCTATTCGCGTCCAGCAGCCCAGAGAGTGACGAGCTCGACTTCGAGATGGACGACACAGAAAAGGAAAATATCCCGGTGGAGAGTGTTCCGATCTCAAGAAACATTATGGACGCGTTTGCTGAGATCGACGATGCGCTTCCAGTGGAACTACTGGAGGAAAAGGCCACGACGCCCAAGAAACCGAAGGCAAAGACGCCCAAGGCACCGGCCAAGCCAAAAGCCAAACGAGCGCCTGCACCCAAGCGAGAGCCAGCGGCGAAGAAAGCACCAAAGCGAGCACCAGCAAAAGCGAAGCAGCCAGCGCAACTCCCATCACAAGGCACACGCCGGAGCCGCCGTCTGCAAGAAAAGGAAGACCAAGCCCCAGTTCAGGAGGAAGAGTATCAACTCGACGAGGAGCAGCTCGAGATCCTGGCAGCGTTGGAGCTTGAGACGGAAGAGTACGTTGAGCCCGAACCTGTGCAACCCGCTGTTATTAACGTTGAGAAGGCATTCTGCGAGCCGTTGCTGGAAACCAAGACCACCTCCGGAGCACTCTTTGCGCTGTGGTTCCATGCTCTGCGTCAAGAGATCGAGAGCGCCGAGAAGGAGAAGTCGATGGATGAATACCTGGAGATCCTGAGCGCATTCTTCGCACTGTGCATGGGTATCAGTCAGTGTGAAGTCATGGTGAAGACTCACAACCAGCCGGAGAAGGACGATTCTGACGACGATGCCACTGAAGCAAGCGTGTCTACGGGCACGAACCCGAAGAAGACGAAGAAAAGGAGCGTGGTTTTCCGACGTTTCGACCTCTCGACGGTGGATTTACGGTACGAAGACGAAGACTCGGCCGCCAAGTTTGCAGAGACGCTTCTTCGCCACTACGTCAACGCAATCCACGCCCACACGCTGACTCTACGGGAGCGACTACAAAATCCAGCTCAGACCGCAATAATCGAGCAGATCATCGACGTCCTCAACGACACCGACCGACTCGCCGAGCAGTCTACTCACGACGGCGTGGTCGCCACAGCATTTCGAGGAATGAGCGTCGTCGAGCATTCGGAAATCCGAGCGAGCCAGCCATATTTCAGCGCCGAGTTCGCGAAGCTCAAGCCAAAGGCGGTTTCGGCGCATTCGTTCTTACAGAAGCCGTTTGCGTCCATTGTATCGTCGCTCGTGCGATTCCGTCTGCGTGAGTTATTTCTACCATTCGATCCGGAGGGGCTCCTCGACGAAGGAGAACAACTCAAGATCGCGAAGTACGAGCATCAACATTTCGGCGCTGCAATCCATCGAGCACTCAAGGAAATCCACGAGTACCAACCGCTCGTGGCTCCGCTACTAGCAATCATATCAAGGAAACCGACTCCGTCCGAAGACACGATCAAGCAGGCGATCCTCTTGATCGAAGTGGAAGACCTCGTCTACGTCGAGCAGTATATCTTGGCGTGCCGGTACCTGCGGCTCAGCTTCAGCCGGTGCATCTTGCTCGACGGCTCGGAAGATGAGGACACGTTGTATTTTTGTGATCGCCTCGAGTACGTCTGCGCTCTCGCAAGAAGGTACGGAAAAGGCTCTATAAGCTCGTATTTGATGTCTGCATGGGACTTCGCTGACTCGTATTTTATGTGATCGACAGATTACAATTCGAAGACGAAGCGCACTTGTTCCCGCTCGCCAACGTCGAAGAGTTTGTCAAAGTGCTCGAGCAGCGTGAGTCTTCGATGGCGGTGCTTGAGCAGACTTTGCTTCTCGTCAACATGCCGCATTACGGTAAGAACCCCAGTACTCGCATGTGAAGAATGATGCGTCGTTCAGAGCTGACGATCTGTGTGTTGTTGTCCATAGCTACCGAAGCCCCATGCGTGGAATGCAATGAGATCGTCACGCGTGCACAGCAAGACGAGGCCATCACGTGCTCTAGCTGCAGCGGACGGTTCCACCTGAGCTGCCTCCATTTGCCCGCGAGCTTCTTGCAGTTCGCCAACCAGTACACGTGCCCGTTCTGCTACACTGGCAGAGCGCGAAGATAAACAAACAACACGACAATACTAGAAGTCGCCACAATATCAATTCATATCTGACCCCGCGTTGTTTTAAGGCATGGCTTTACTCCTCAAACTCAACTGGTTTTGTCCACTAACTGCTTGAAAATATATGCAAGGAGGCCGCCTGAACGGCTTTAAACACGTACGAAGGCGTCGAGTCTGCCTCAAAGTCGGACGTCGGACGACCTAGACGACCTTGGACACGCCGAGCTTCTTCTTTGGGCGTGGGCCAGGCTTGCGCTTGACGTTCGGGTCCTGCACGTACAGCTCCTCGAGAGGAATCGTGAGCAGCTCGTCGACCTGAAGCGTCGCCGACTCGAGCGGCCACGGCGTGAAGCCCACTTCGTAGCACGTCTTGTAGTGCTCGACCGAGTACACCTTGGCGTTGTACAGCGAGTCGATGCGGCGGCGGTTGAGCTCAGCCGCGTGGATGCCGTGGACACACGGGAAGAGGCGGTCCTGCCAGTCCAGACACGTGCACTCCCAGTCGAGCAGGTTCACGTGGCGCCACGTGTCGTGGGTCGTCGTGTTGAGCTGCGCGATCGAGCGCACCATGAACGTGCCATTCGAGCACGGCACCGACTACAAAAAGGCAAACATCAATCAAATAACGGCGTCAGTACACACCACACAAAAACAACCATCAAATCAACAGCAAAAGGACTCACCTCGCAGCGCTGGCTGCCCTGCAGGATCTGTTCCAGTTGGTTGAAGCGGCTCGGCACGAGCTCCGGCAGCGGACGGTGCTCGACCAGCTTGCGACGCGCGTGGAAGTTCTCGGCGATCTTCATGAAGTAGCGGTTGAACACCACCAGCGGCTGGGACGAGCGCGGCATCTCGTCGCCAAACCACTGCTTGAGCAGCGGCATCACGGACGGCGCTGTGGACACGTTAGCGCCCTTCAAGCCTCCGTTGACGGCCGCGAGTGCCAGCTTGTTGTCGTCGATGTTCGACAGGTCGGACGAGATCACGCCGTACGTCGGCTTCTTGAACGCCTCGAGGAACGCGTACTTGACCCAGCTCGGGCGGTTGAGGCTGTCGAGGAAGTTGACGACGGCTTCGTTCGTGAGCATGAGCTCCTGGCGGATGTCCTTGTACTCGGCCTCGCTCTCGCAGCGAGCCAAGTCGTAGATGCGCTGCTTCTTGTCTTCAGGCAGCGGCAGCTTCTTGTTGAGCACGAGCTCCTCCTCCACGAGGCGGCGCACACACAAGTGGTGGCTGGCGTGCGGCCACACGGTGTGGACGGCTTGCTGGAGACCGTTCGTGCGTCCGGCAAAGATCGTGTACTCGTTCCAGCCACCGTTCAACGACGAGTTCTGGTTGTTCTGCAGACTCGACAAGAACCACGTCCAGTTCTCAAAGTTCTCGACGGTCACCAGCGCCAGCGCGACCACGACCACCTTGTCGCTGTGGTCCTTCGTCGATGCGTACAGGTACACACCCGAGACAGCGTCATCGCTTTCCTCTTCCAGGCCTTCGGCAGAGGCGCCCTTGGCGTCCGCATCGCCCCAGTTCGACGGGCGGATGCTGTCGAAGGCCAGCACTTTCTGGCAGTACTGCATCGCGTGCATCGTCGGCGCTGGCATGACCATCGCGCGCATGAACGTGCGGTCATCGATCTCAAACACGAACTTGGTGTTCGGGTTCTTGTCCACGATCAGGTCGAAGTAGCTGCGCAGACGCTGGAACGACGCGCGGATCGACTGGATGCGGTTCATCTGGATCTGGCGCTTGATGCGCGACGCCATCATGTGGTTGATCGTGTGGCCGCGGCTCAGCAAGATGCGCTTGATCAGCTTGCCGTCCAGCTTGGACATGGCGATGGCCGACGACGGGTACTTGTCCAGCTCTTCGTTCACCATGCGGCACAGCACGTTCGTCGAGAGTGTCGTGTTTCGCTGAGGACGTGGCTTGGATGCCTTGTCAGCCGTCGCCTCCTCGCCACCAGCAGTGATCGTGACGTCGTCCACGTTCGCATTAGCTGCAGCTGGACCCGCAGAGCTACTAGCGCCCATATTGAGGCGCGAGCCGATGAACTTGTAGTGGTTGTGGAGGAAGCACGCGCGCGTTATCTTCCAGGCCGGGCCGAGACCGAAGCCGTTGATGTAGAACGGACACTGGAGCTGCTCGACCGGCGTGTTCGGATCGAAGAACTGCTGGCCGTGGAGCTTCTTGCAGCGGTACTTGACGTTGCCACCGCCGTCGGCGCGGGAGCTCGAGCCCGAGACGTACAACTGGAAGCCGCGCTCCATCGCGAACTGCTTGCAGCGTTCCTGCAGAGCCTTCTGCGTCGGGAACACGTCCGTGCCGCAGCCGGCAGCCTTGGACCCACCGCGCTTCTCGTAGGCGACGCCGTACTCGCTCGACGCCGCGTCTTCACTCACTTCGATCGTCGCATTCAGCAAGCCAAGCGCACGCGCCTCGGCCGTGTCGCTGGCATCCAGACGACTGTACTGGGATCCGATGATGATCGGCTGAGCAGGCAGCACCGGCGCATTCGGCAGGATCTTGACCGTGTCCTTGGCGTCGGCCAGCGCATCAGCCGCGTCCTTTGTCGCCACGCGCGGCGCCTTGCGCTTGCCCTGCGCCGCTCCTCCGGCCGCCGGACTCGCGCGCTTCTTCGCCTTGGACGCCGCGAGGATCGTCGCTGAAGGCGCAGCCGCCTCCACGCTTGGGAAGATCGCAGAGATGTTGTTGTTGTTGGCCGCATCCGCCGGCGTCGATGGAGTCGCCGCTGACGTGGAGGTTACGGTTACACCCGCGGACGCCGCAGCTGCTGGGGACGACGAGGTCTTGGCTGGCGCATTGCGCGCTGGTGATGGAGACGCCGAGGTCGACGGAGACGACGCCGCCGCAGACGTATGTGGCCCGCCGCCGAGTGGAGTTCCCGCCATTTTTATGTGCGAATTCAAACGGGTCTTGCTTGAGCTCCTTGAGTCAGTTAGTTCGCGAGAACGCGCGCTTTTTCGAGTGCTTTTCCTCCTGCACGTGAGGCAAAGCGCGGTCTTCTAACAGTAAGTGCCGCGCGCGGACGTACTGACGGCGGCGGAAGGGAGGGACCGCGCTGGAGGGCAAAGGAGTCTACTAACTGAGACAAGAGGACCGAAGGTATCACCTGCTCTGCTACAAAGAGGCGAGAAAGGCGGGTCATCTCTCCCAATTCAAAAGTGAATTGGAATGTACTCCGGTTCAAAACGGTTAAGAACATATTTTCGGTTATGAGGTTTCTAACGACATGAAGCTCAAACTGCCGTATCCATGAGGCAGTTGGCAGGCGGGCGAAAATGAGCGACCACGAGGATGACCTTGCGCACCAGAATGCGAGCTTCCTGAGTCCTCAGATGTTCGAACCACGCTCTTCAATGGAGGAGACGAGTGCGTCTGCTAGGAACGCTAACTCCGAGTCGCTGCAGCCGCGTGGAGCTCCAGAAACCGCGCCAACGCTGAAGCCATCCGAGCCAACGGCTACTCAAGACGAGAACATGGCGGAGGAAGAGGACGACGACGATGGCGACGAAGACGAGAGACCGCGTTTTGAGAAGAGCAGTAATCCGTTTGCATCCAGCCAGTCGGCACCACCAGCGCCGTTCGCCCATGCGCCTGTGCAACATCCACCACCCATGCCGTTTGCATCCCAGCAGCCACTTCGTGTGCCACCGCCACCGCAGCACGCGCTGCCACAGCCAGTGGACGAGTGTCTGTGCGTGTCCACCAAGTGCACAGCACGGTACTGCTTCCGATTGCAGTGGGAGGCTGAGAGTACGTGCTGATTCTACTAGTTTACGTGACCGGAGAGTGACCGGAGACTCACACTGTTCGTGTACTTTCTCACAGTGAATCCGCGTTGCCGAGAGATGACGGCGCTGAACGTCGAGAACAAGATCTATCTGTTCGACGGCTTCTACTTGCTCTGCCACGACGACGTGCCCGACATCCCACAGGTTCGTACACTCCAAGCAGTCTCTTCCTTGCGGTGACATTATTCACCAACAGCCATGGCTTGTGCCCTGTAGTTTGAATACACACGAGGAGGCGTCATGTGCCGCATCCAATTCGTGCGCGAGCCACTGCCGCAGTCTATCTTGCCTCCAGCCGAGCCTGGGAACCCGTCCATCACGTCTCCTCACGGCTGCAACACCATATTCCTGCTCAAGCGGTATCTCTTCCAGCAACTGCTTGGCATCCAACCGCAGCATCTCTTCCAGAGCGTGTTTGGGGATCCGTCACGAGCCACTGGCGATCTCCTAGACTACTGCTCTGACTTCCACATCATCCCACGCTTCGTCTCAATCTCGGACGTGCCGATCGTGAACAAGGACGACCTGCTCGCGCCCCATCGAATCGGATTCGCCGTGGGTAAGTTTCTGCCGATCGAACACGTGCTTGGCTGTCTGGAGGTGAGCGCCCAGTATCCCATCGCAGAGTATTTGAAGACTGGGCCAGCGGCGAAGCTTGTGGATACAGTGGTGTCGACGTGGATCAACGGCCAGCCAGGGGTGTTTCGAGTGGATGGCCTCGTGTACGAGCCTCCGCCTGAAGTCGCTCTGGGGGAGAACGCGGCAATTCCAGAGCTTAGTACAGCTCCAACGCCCAAGCCGAAGCCACGACTGCTGCACTTGCGGCACGCGGGCCCTGGTGCCCGTGAGTACGACGGTGTCCAGAGTACGAAGAAGGTTCGCAAACTGATGGAAATCAGCCGACCAATGCAGATCTCACCACGTGTCGATCCTCACATAGAGCTGCTGAACCCCAACGAGTGCCACATGACTGGCCTGCGAGCGGACGTGTTTGAAGTCGGGTCGGCGATGCCCATGGTGCTCAAGTACATTCGTCACTACAAACTGCTGGCCAGCTTCGAGAAGGACATGAGTATCCCGTTCAAGGACAAGACGCTGCTGCGGCAAGCGTTCACGCACAGCTCGTACGTCGACGCAGCGATGCAGAGCGTGAATACTGTGGAAGCGACGATATCACGCGTGCGACTGGGTCACATCTTCGAGAACACGGCAGGGCTCAAGCGCAAGCGAACGGCGTTTTTGGACGAACTAAGCTCTCCAGACGAGAAGACGACGCGTGAAATGGATCCTGAGATGAAGCGCATCGCGGAGCAGCACCTGACGACCGATTTCCAGCCAGAGTTCCACTCTAAGTATCTGTGTCCGTACGAGCGACTCGAGTTTCTTGGCGACGCTGTGCTCAGTTTCCTCGTCGCGTCGTCGGCGTTTCTCAAGCTTCCGCATTCTCAAGGTGAAGGCGTTCTTCACGAGACGCGGAAAGATATCACGTGTAACGCGGCGCTGGGTCGAGTGGCTCGCGCTGCCAACTTCGATATGCTCGTGCTGTCGGCCTTTGACTTGAGCAAGATCCCAGACAGCACCACGACGAAGATCGCGGCCGATTGTCTAGAGGCGTTGCTGGGGGCCGTGTTCACCGACCAAGGTATTGAAGCTTGTCGAGCGTTGTTGATCGAACTCATGACCCGCCATGATCCAGAGGTTCGAGAGGATTTCCTGCTGGATATGGACGAGCTCACCACGATGGCTGCCACGTACGTCGAAGCCGACCGCGAACGGTTCAAGGAGTGGGAGAAGCAGCGTGAGATGCGTAATACGCACCGCAAATTCACGAACAGAACGCACGTCGTGGTCCGCAACACGCACCTGTGGGTCCAGGCGTTCACGCACGCTTCGTTTAAGGCACCGCAGATTGACGAAGGCGAGTTCCTGTGCTCTGATCCGAGCTACGAGCGCATTGAGTTCCTCGGCGACGCTGTGCTGCAGCTACTTTCATCCGAGTTCCTCGTCGACGCGCTGCCCAACTACCAGGAGCACTTGCTGACGCAGGCGAGATCGTCGCTGGTCAAGAACACTCGCTTAGCGGTCGTCGCACGCAAGGCGGGATACGAAGAATTCATTCGACTCGGCAACCCGGTCAAGAAAAACGGCAACTTGTACACGGAAGACGTGCTCGCGGACGTGTTTGAGGCGTCTCTAGGCGCTGTGTTCCTGGAAAACGTTCGAGATCTCAGCAAGATTCGCAAGATCCTGGAAGAAACGCTGTTCCCGTTGATCAAGGAGGTATGATCACAGTGGAGTGCATCAGGTGATTGTGTTTTGTCGTTGACCATTTTGTGCTTTGTGCGTAGGCCATTCGTCGTCGCGAGTGGATGAATCCGGAAAAGATCCTTGCACACCACATGCAGGCGTGGGGTCGCAATGGACGGCAAGCATTATGCGAGTTCAAGAGGCTCCCAAGCCGACCGAGTGGCGAGCACTGTGCGGCTCTCATGATCAACAACTTCCAAGCGGCGCGAGCCAGTGGCCGCACGATCCACGAGGCAAAGAACGCGGCCTGTCGACGAGCGCTACAGCTCTACGGGATCGGATTGTACGCCTCGGAGGCGTAAGTGATGACCATGATGCTTTGTGCGTGTCAATGTATGTGTTGTATTTGTGATTGTTCCAAAACAGCAGAGGATGCTCAGCCTCCAGCGCTTATTCTCCCTTGGTCTCTTCGTCACCGGCGCTCTTCTTCGCCGATGGCGGTGGCCCGCGTGGCGGAGGAGGCTTCGCACCTGGCGGTGGTGGTGGACGTGGTTTGCTGGATCCACCGCCAGCACTAGCTGCGGACGGTGGTGGTGGAGGCGGCGGTGGTCGGTGGGTCTTCTTGCTCTTGCCATTGCCGTTCTCGTCGTCTCCGTCATCTTTTTTCGCGCCATTCAGCATCTTCTTGGCAACCGGATCGTTCTTTCCGTGGAAGCGGTCGCGGATGTTCTGCTTGGCCAGCGGATCCGTCTTTTCACGGGGCATTTCGTGCAAATACGGACACGCCTCGCCCCGATTGCACTCGCCACGCGCGAAGAACGAGCACAAGTGCGGGCGGTTGCGCTTGTAGTACGGCTCCGTTCGCGCCAGTTGCAGCAGCGCGCTGTGGTTGCCCGTGATCTTGCCGTACGCCGACACTGCGCCTTCCTGCTCCAGCATGCGGTTGTGTTGCTGCGCGAACCATTCGCGGTTGGCGTCACTCTCGGGCACGTTCAGATGCTCGCGCTCTTCCTCGTTGGCGACGAACGAGTCGCGCACTTGGACGGGCAGATTGTACTGCAGATCCAGGATACACGTCTGGCACACGTTCTTCATGCGCGCACAGGTCTGGCAGATCTCGGTCTTCTTGTAGCGACCGCGCTTTCCAGGCTTCCAGCGGAAGACAGTGAACGGACGAGTGCAGATCTTGCAGGCCTGGCCAAACGAATCCTTCATCATGCGCACGTACGGGTTGTCGCCCAGACACGACTCGCACAACTGCGGGAACTCCTCATTCTCCCACACGGCCTTGTTGGTGTCCGCCTTGATGGCGAACCCGCGCTCGCCCATTGCTTGTGATGGCGTCCGTTCTGTAGCTCTTCGCTTCCTCCAGACCAACACCCAAAGGGGGACAGGACGAACAATGAAGTACAGTAACTAACCTGAATACCGAGCTTTCACTACTGCGAAGCGTACTTAATCCACAAAACGGTTTTAGAGGAGGCATACGTTAAGTTCGACTGTGGTTAAACACTCGTACTTAATCGAAGAGCTCCTTGAGGTTGACAGCATGTGGCGGCGGCATCATTCGTTCGGATCCGCATTCGAGTCGGACATCGGTGTGTGACGGACACCGCAGCATTCGCTACTGTACCTACGGAACTATCCAAGCCGATCTACAGCCATGCTGAGCCGCAATGTGCTCGTGCACTTGAAGAACCGCCGCATCCTGCAGGTCAAGGGCGCGGACGCGCATCGATTCTTGCAGGGAATCATCACGAATGACATGAAAAACGTCTCCAAGCCCAACGATGCGCTTTACGGCGCCTTCCTCACGACCAAGGGGCGTGTGCTAGGCGACTGCAATGTTGTACAAGTCGAGGTATGGGATATATGTATGCACTTGGATCGTAGCGCTCTCCGAATGGCTCTAACTCGTCATCCATTCATTGGTGTTCTGTGCGTAGGCCGACACGTTCCTGATGGACTACGACGTTGCTGTGAGCGCCGAGCTCGAAAAGCACTGGAAGAGATACAAGCTGCGCATGAAGGCGACTCTGGAGGACAAGACCGACAGCCTCGCCGTGTATGCAGCACTTCCAGCAGCGATTTCGTCCAGTGGCTTTGCGTATAACGATGCCTCGTCGCATGTCCAGGAGCTGCTCCAGCTCAACCAGCGTGAGGCGTCGGAAGCCCACGGTGCAATCTTCCAAGACCCTCGAGGCGACGCGTTTGGAGTTCGAGCAATTCTTCCATCAGCACAGAATCGTAAGCCTTCGTATTTGGGAACAACGCCTTGATCTGGAGATGCTGACGTGGTTTTATTGCAGTGAACGCCGGCAGCGACTTTGAAGAGGCAGACATCCAAGCGTATACGAATCGACGAATCTTCCTGGGAGCTGCTGAAGGGTACGTACATTCTGATGAGAAACTTGGTTGTGAAGGACACCAGTCTGACTGACTTTGGATTTACTGGTAGTATTGAGTTGAGTGATACGATCCCATTGGAGGCGGATCTGGAGCTGCTGCATGGTGTGTCGTTCCGCAAGGGCTGCTACGTCGGCCAAGAGCTGACGGCTCGCACACAATTCAAGGGCAACGTGCGCAAGCGTTTCGTGCCGGTCGCGTTGATTCCATCGGCACAACATGACCTCGCGAATGAGCTCGCTCAGCAGCCTTTCCAGAGAATCGACGCCGACGGACTCAACCCGTTGCGTGAGTATCTCGTCTCGGAGGCGGCAACCACGCTCTCACTCCCAGACGACGAATTGAAAATCCTGAAGCCAGACTCGACCAAGGCGGTCGGCTCGGTCGTGGTTCGTGGAAAGGGTGAGTTCGCTGTGTCAACATTATCGCACCAGCCGAAAGTACTGACAGAATTGTTGCTGTGTGTGGTAGATCTTGGTGTGGCTGTCACGATGATGCGACTGGAGCACGTCATGGCGAAAGAGGACGGCGAGACGCCGCTCATGCAGTTCACGACGGCCGATGGGGCGTTCCACGCCGTGCCCTACCAGCCGACGTGGTGGCCACAGCTCGACTTGAAGACGGGTAAGATGGTCTTGTAGAGGCCACCTCGTCCAAAGAAGCCACGAGGCTACTGTATCTATCATTTAGAGCCCAAGACGTGAACAGGTTCACCTTTGTTTCATCTTGTTGGAGTGTGTTTTTCGTGTCATTCTCAAATTCATGAAATTTGACAATTCTTCTAAGTACGGATTTACTATCCTGCTAAGTATGATCGCATCCCAGATCATGAGTCCCATCAAAACTGTGGGTTGAAGTGTCCACAGAACTGAAGAATTCGGACGAGAAGGCTCGCGGAGATGGCGACCACGGCGACCAGCGACGAGCTCCAGCGCCTCCGTGATGCCATAGAGAGCGTGACAGACCAGCGACTGAAGGTGAGTTAGCAATCTGCAATTCTGGCTCGAAATTCTCAGCGCGAAAGATGCGAATCTTCTTGATACATGACAGACACACATGCTCCAAGCGCTAGAGACATTCACACCCGAAGGCGCAAGTGCTCCAGGCACGCAGACTCCGACGGACGACAGCAAGGACGCCGTTGTTGTTACACTGCGCGCGAAGGAGGTGACCACGAAGGCTCCTCGTGACGCTCTCTTCTTGGCGGTCCACGGAATTCTACGCGAGACAGGTCCGGACGAGTTGAGCGCGAGGGTCTGTTTCGATACTTGGGACTCACGTTTGTGTATCTGGTGCGATATGGTGTAGGCTTTGAGGTCCAAGATGCGACGAGTGGGGATGCGATGCCCCTGCCTGCGAATTGGGACGCCCACAGTGCAACGGGGCTCTTCACGGCGAGCTACAAACACAAGAACGACACCAGCATCACGTTCACCCTTCAGGT